>JAODAL010000902.1:0-35000 GCA_025379985.1 Phyllomedusa bahiana
AGAAATTTCTCACATTTTCAAAAAAAATTTGCAATATAAAATTTTTTTTAGGGACATTCCAGTTCGACGTGGCTTTGAGGGCCTGTATGTTAATCCCCCCAAAAATGACCCTCTAAAAAAACTAGAACCCCTTAAAGTATTTACAACAGTGTTTAGGAAGTTTTTAACCCTTTAGGTATTTCACAGAAATTAAGCAAAGTGGAGGTGAAATTTCAAAATTTCACTATTTTTGCAGATTTTCAATATTTATCCATTATTCACTGGAATACGGTAAATGTGACTAGGTAAATGCAATTAAAATATCATTTCCCCCAGGTCTGCCTTTTTTAGAATAATCCCATATGTGGCCCCTGTGCATTATTTGGTTTAACCATAACCCCAGAATAGGAGGAGCACCTACTGGACTCTGGGGTCTCATTTTCAATGCAATTTTATTTAGGCGCCATTTCAGGTTTGGGAGCCCTAAGGTGCTAAAATTTTAATAAACACCCCTAAAAAGACCCCATATGGAAACTAACCCCTTAAGGTATATATACAGGTGTTGTAGTGAGTATATCAACCCACAGGTGATTCCAAATTTTTTTTTAGCATTAGGTTTGTGAAAATTAAAAAATTTTTTTTCCAATAATCTGCAATTTTAGCTTAAAATGTTTCATATTTAAAGGAACCCTGGAAAAAACCCCAAAACTTTGTTAACAATTTCTTCCAAGTTCGGCAATACCCACATGTGGGGTAAACTGCTTTTTGGGCGCATGGCAGGGCGTTACAAGGGAAGGAGCGCTATTTGGCTTTTAAACCGCAGATTTTGGGGGGCCATGTCGCATTTGCAAAGCCCCCAAAGTACAGAACAGGTAAACCTTCCCAGAATTTGCCCCATTTTAGATTAAAACACCCCTCAGGATCTCATTAGGGTTTATTGTGCATTTGGGACACAGGTGTTCTGTTTTTTTTTTTTAGCATTGGGCCATGAAAATTGGGGGGGGGGGAAACGCAGTTCCACCATTTTTTTGGGCTTCAATTTTACAGCGTTCGCCGTGCATGTAAATGATGTGATAACTTTACTATGGGGGTCGGTCCATCGCAATGGTATACATTATTATATAGTTTTTTATGTTTTTATTACTTTTACACAATAGAAATAAGGTCTATAAAATTTGCGTTTTTATGTTCTTTTTGACAGTAATAACTATTTTATTTTTTGCTGTGTGCAGAGCTGTGTAGGCCTTGTTTTTTGGGTGGTGAATTGACTGCTTTTATTGTCCAATTATGGGGTGCATCATTACAAAACTTTGTTCACTTCTTATTAGGTTTTTGTGAGGCTGTTTGAACAAAATTACAGCAATCCTGGTAGTGTTTTTTATTTTTTATAGTGGTTCACTTGCGTTAGATATGACATGCTAACTTTACTCAGCAGTGTCGATACGATACAGTGATACCAAATTTGTATATTTTTTTTTATTTTTTTCTACTGGCTTTTATACAATTAAAAAACACTTTTATTTAAACAAACACATTTTTTGATCGCCATAGTCTGTGAGCATAACTTTTTTTATTTTTCTGTGTATGGAGCGGTATACAGGCTTGTTTCTTTGCGGGATGAGTTGCTGTTTTTTATTGGTATCATATTTGGGGGAACAAGAACTATTTGACAGGTTTAAAATTACGTTTTTTTAGGAAGGCAGAGTTTGAAGAAAATACTGCATTCCTTAGTAGTGTTTTTTATTTTATTTTTAACCAGCGATTACTGTGCCGTATCGTAATAAGTTTAGCTTTACTCTGTGGAGTCGATACGATTTGGCGATACCAAAATTTGTATAGTTTTTTTTATGTTGAAGCACTTTTAAACAAAACAAAAAAGTGTTTTTAGTGTGTAAAAGATATTTATGCCATCGCTATCTTCTGAGAGCCATAACTTTTTTATTTTTCCGTATACAGAGCTGTGTTAGGACTCTTTTTTTGCGGGCATGAACTGAAATTCTAATTGTATGTACAATGGTTGCCGTTTATAGAGTTGTTTGTTCAATTTTATTCATTTTATGTGCTGATGGATGAACAAAATCTTAATTCTGTGATTGTTTTTCTTTTTTATCGTACGTTCACCGTACGGGTAATTTAACCATGACAGATTTATAGGGCAGGTCGTTACGCACGCGGCGATACCAAATATGGGTAACTTTATTTTATTTTTATTTTTTCGTGTTTCGATGTTTTACTTTTCTTTCACTTTTTAAACTTTTTTTTACTTTTTCACATTTTTTTTTACTATTCCCCATAGGGGGATTTGAATGACGTGATCTTTAGATCTCTCATTTCAATGGAATCAATGCACAAGCTTGTTGCTGTGCACTGGTTACTAATGGTAACTATCAGTCACGATCGCTGGGCCATGCCCACAGAGGCACGGACGGGCTCGTGGACGTCCAGACAACCTGGAAGCATTCTGATGCCTTCGTGCTGTTCTGTCAGCACACAGCAGTTGCACGATCGTGCGTGCTGTCGCCAACAGGGAGACGCAAGGAGAAGCGGATCTCCTACTGCGTTTTCTTAGTTATTGCGACCCGATGGTCGCAATAATTAGGGGGTTAACCGCCCCCCCCCCCCCCACCCCTTACGGAGTCGATCGCGAAAGTCGGGGGGGCCGATGCTGCGGGATGGTGTCAGCTGTTAATTATACAAGCTGGACAATCCCGCAACGATCGTGCGAACTCTGCTTTAAAGTTGCGCGGAATCTCAGGATGTATGCATTGCTTTCAGGTGCCGTGAACCCACCCAAACGACCTGGACGTATGCATACGTCCAGGTCGTTAAGGGGTTAAAGATCTTGCAAAAACAAGTCAATTTGCAATATGTGTCCATTAACAGTGTCTTACATATTCCTAGATATCCCCTCTTGTATGGGCTGCATCAGTCCATCAGGTCGCTATAGCTACAGACCTGTTTGTCTCCCCTGATAGGCTCCCAGTGCGGGGGTTTGCTATACCCAAGCCGGGGTGCTTAGCAGCTTGTCACTGCAGGTCAGTAGAAGCCAGTTACCATGCCCATGAATTAAAAAAATTAAACCGAGAAAACAGGAAGGATGTAAGATGAATCGATGTAGTGAGTAAAACGAAATTTCTTTTTTTTTTTTTATAAAAGCCGGGCCCCTTTTTAAAAGACGGACTGAAGTGGGTTCTGACCTGACAGATCACTATGTTGACAGCTCTGTGAAACTTTCTGGATGCCTGTGTGGAGGAGGAGGCTGAAAGTAAATTCTGTCAGACATATGTCCTTCATGTGCGTGCCTTTCAGTGTATTACAGTGGGGGACCTCAGATTAAAACCTGAAATAGATATTTCTCAGCCGCCCTGCCATTTGTCCCTTCAAGAAGGAATTTTACCAGATTGTAATCTTTGCCTGACAAAGTGAACGCAAAACCAGTTTTACTGTAATACTGACATAAACTGATTTGCTACTGGCATGTATTTAAGAAAAGTCTTATAGTTTCATCTACTATAATTTTTGGTGTGTGTGGTGATGATAAGTGCTCTTTAAGGCCAAGACTGGCTGTCTCTTTAAAGGGTGAAACAAACTGGCTATACATTACACGTGTCTACGATCGGTCTGGGATTATATTTTTTAAGACTAAGGATTTTTCACATGGGAAAAAAAAATTTATTTATGTTTCTGATTATCTTGAGGGAAAAAATTGCACTAAGTTTTGACTGTTAAAAAGCGTTTTTTCACTACAAAAATTGAAATACTTTTTTAAAAACATTGGTCAATAGATTTTTTCTTTAGCATGAGATAAGAGACTTTTTTTCAGCTCTCTGTGTGCACACAGGTTTCTATGGTTTCCAGCAACCATGGAAGTCTGTTATTGATTAGGGAGAGCAGGGGGGGGACACGCCCCCGGGCCGGACTGAGTCTGATTAAACATAAAATTTGTTTTGGGAAACAAAAGGGGAATGCAGGGGCGTCGCTAGGGATTCATTCGGGGCACGAGCCCCAAGAATCCCCCCTGTGCCCCGAGTCTCAGCGTCTCCCGGCCGCTGCCTTGGCTGGAGCGGTCCTGGTGCAGGCGGGGGCCCCGAAGTCTGACTGCGCGGGCCGTTTTTACCCCAAACCGGCATCAGAGTCGGGGGGAGGCAGGACGGATCGTTCCCGTCCTGTCTCCTCCCCCGTATGTACGGTGCTCCAGGCCCGTACATACATCTGAGCGTCGCGGGGGCTTCGCACCGCTTTCAAACCCCCCCCTGCAGCTGGGATCCTCAAACCCGGCGATATGCCGGCCCGAGGAGACGGGCCCCGAGGCTAAAATTAGCGGGGGGAACCGGCTTTATACCCCCTCAAATGGGCCAGGGACCCCCGGACCCCGGGCCCAAGGTAAGTAGGTTTTTTTTTTTTTTTTAAAAGTGGGGGAAACCGGGTACAAGGGGGGGGGGGCAGACCGGTACCGGGGGGGGGAAGAAATGGGAAAGGGGATTAAGGTAAGGGGAAGACCTGGCTACAAGGGGGGCAGGGGAAGACACTGGCTACAAGGGGGGCAAGACAGTGGCTACAAGGGGGCATAATGGACAAGGGGGAAAGGCCTTTCGGGGGCAGGGGAAGGGGCCTGGCTACAGGGGCAAGACACTGGCTACAAGGGGGCATAATGGCTCAGGGGGGATAATGGTACAGGGGCAAGACACTGGCTACAAGGGGGGAATAATGGCTAAAGGGGCAAGCACTGGCTCAGGGGCAAAATGGTCGGGGGGGTAATGGCTACGGGGGAAGACACTGGTACAAGTGGGCAAATGGCTACAGGAGGCAAAACACTGGCTAAGGGGAAAGGCCCAAGGAACACTGGCTACAGGGGGGATAATGGCTACGGGGAAGACCTGGCTAAAGGGGGGAAATGGCTACAGGGGCAAGACACTGGCTAAAGTGGGGGAAATGGGTACAGGGGCAAGAACTGGCTACAGGAGGCAAGACACGGCTACAGGGGCATAAGGGTCAGGGGAAGACACTGGCTAAGGGGGATTGGGTAAGGGGCAAGACATGGTACAGGGGGCAAAAGGCTACAGGGGGAAAAGGTACAGGGGCAAAGCACAGGAGGCAGACACGGCTACAGGGGCATAATGGCTCAGGGGCAAGACACTGGGTACAAGTGGGGGCATAATGGTACAGGAGGCCCAAGAATGGCTACAGGAGGGAAGACACTGGCTACAGGGGGATAATTGGTAAGGGGCAAGACACTGGAACAAGTGGGCATAATGGGTACAGGGGCAAACACTGGCTAAAGTGGGCATAATGGCTCAGGAGGGAAGAACTGGCTACAAGGGGCATAATGGCTACGGGGGCAAGACACTGGCTACAGGGGGCAAGACATGGTCAGAGGGATATATGGCTAAGAGGGTGTCACTGGAAAAGGGGGGATTATTGTAAGAGGGCATTCACTGGCTACAGGGGGGGATTAAAGGAAAGCGGCATGTCACTGGTACGGGGGGCATGTCAGGCTTCAGCGGGGGATTCACTGGCTACAGGGGGGGAAATTTTTGGCTAATGGGGCATATCACGGTACGGGGGGGATATCACTGGGGGCGGGGCTATTTGTGGGTAAAGGGGCAGTAACCTGGGTTTAAAGGGGGGTAATAACCCGACTACAAGGAGCAGTTACTGGGTTTCAGGGGGCAATTACTGCCTAAAGGGGGCAGTAACCTAGTACGAGGGCATAACCTGGATAGAGGGGCTAATACCTGGCTAGAGGGGACAACCTGGCTACAGTGGGTATCCCGGTATAGGGGGCCCAAAAATTTTACCCACAAGGGGGTAATTATTACCCTTTGGGCCATAGTGGGGGTTTTGTTAGAGATAGGAAAAATTTTAGAGAAATGCTGATAAAATGAGGAGTCTAAGATGTTTTTTTTTGTTTAATTTTTCATGAAGGTTTTGGACGGTAGAAGTTCATGGGGTCTGGGGGAGATGGGAAAAAAAAGAGAAAGAGAACAATCTTTAGAGACGTCTCCTGTAAGTCACTAAATGTAAATGCAGGGGTAATCCTTATATTTCTCTGGCTAAACAAAGGCTTTTCTCTGTAAAAATCTCCGCAGTTCACAAAGGACGCAAAAAATTCTGTTTCACCCGCCCTACTCAAAAAAACTTTAAAAAGGCCCCAGCCCCGGGGGTTTTGGGACCTAGCAAAGCCCCCGGTACATGTGCTTGAGAAAGGAAAGCATGGCTTTATCGTAATCTTGTTTAAAATAAGATCCCTGCACTTCAAGGGAAAAGCTCACTGCTACCTAGAAGCTGAATATGCTAATCACTGCTGTAAAACCTGTGAGTCAATGAGACAGCGTGGTGTGAAAACCTCTTTAATATATCTTTGTCCATTGCACCAGCTGTCTGGTTCTCACAGTCCCTTAACTGTAACAGGCCTTGCTCCAGAGTGCACAATACACAGTCTCTATCCCCACTTCAGGGCTCAATAATCTGAAGCTCAGGAGTCGGGACTAAAACAACACTACTGATGCACACGTGTTCTGCTGTTACAAAGCTTCCTGATGTCACAGATGTCACTGTGTTGTGTGCCAGTTGTTGCCTTTTTACCAAACTGCTCCACCTCCGCTGTTGTTAGCTCCAGCAACTGCATCAGTGGCATGACATCACTCTGGGCACAAATGCTTTCTCAACCCACCATAACCTGTTATATTATTACACTCTAGAAATGCATCCAGACCCTTTTTGAACTCTGTTAGTGAATTCACCATGACCTGGCACAGAGTTCCACAGTCTCACTGCTCTTACAGTAAAGAATCCCTTTCTATGGTTTATGTAGAAACATTGTTTCCTCTAGGTGTAGAGCCCCCTTGTTCTAGAGCCAATCCTGGATATAAATAGATCTTGGGAGAAATCTCTATATTGACCTTTGATATATTCAAACTTAGTTATTTAGTCACCTGAAGCCGTCTTTTCTCTAAACTAAATAACCCTAATTTTGCTAATCTTTCTGGATATTGCAGTCCACCCCGTCCTTTTATTATTTTAGTTGCCCGCCTTTGTACCTGTTCAAGCTCTACAATGTCTTTCCTGTGCACAGGTGCCCAAAGCTGTACACAATATTCCATGAAAACCCATTTCTTCAGGCTTGCCTATAACCTACAATAACCCTGCTGCCACTACACCCTCCACATACATGTCTGCCCCTCACCTCATGTCTCTTTCCCCCTCCTTGTAGATTGTAAGCCCTCGCAGGTAGCGTCCTCTCTCCCTCTGTTGTGCCAATTGTCATTCATCACTTATCATTGTACTCGTTTGACCTATGTTGTGTATGTAACCCCCTCGAATGTACAGCACCTTGGAACCAATGGCGCTTTAAAATAAATAATAATAATAATAATAATGTGTGGTCTGACCAGTGGGGGGAATGATGTTCTCATCGTGTGCATCTATGCCCCTTTTAATACACTCCATAATCCTATTTGCCTTGGCAGCTGCTGCCTGACATTGGCTGCTACAATCAAGTTTATGTCATAGGATTTCCATCTTCTCCATGTCACTTTACCCAGCGTTTTTTGTTTCAACATGTAATCATGTAATGGATATTTTCCTACCATGTGCATAACCTTGTTTAGCATGTTAACCTATCTACCATTTCTCTGGCCAGACTCCAACTTTCTAGATCCCTTGTAAAAACACATTGTCGTATTCGTTGATTACTTTACAGACTTAGTTTCATCTACAAAGATTGATATTCTACTGTGCAATCCATGTGTAAGATCACTAATGAAAATATTAAAGAGAATAGGGCCCAATGCTGTCCATGTCATCTTGGAAACACTAGTCTATCATGAGTTCTTGGATTTGTGGTTCATTATGTATACCTGATTCTAGCTTCTTAATGCTCAGCACAGGAAATTTTCTTCACATGTAGCTGAAACACCTTCCATTTCTCTTCAGTGCCTTAAATAGTTTTATCAAACCAAGTTTGATGTGGAGTGATGGCAATTTGATCTTCCCTCTGTCAACTGAAGGTTTTGTGATATTTTTTTCCAGCTACCATGTTTTAGAGGCCACCATCTCCTAAGCCAGTGTTTGATCTATGTTCCAAACAACCACATCAAACAAACATTAGCAAAATAAGAAGTATAATGTATACAAAAAATAAGCAAATGCTGGCAGGAAAAGAAGACAATCATAAAAAACAGCAGCTCAAAAAGGTTAACATTTCTCATTAGGGAAACGCACCATGGATGTGTGTAGACTTACAAGCCATAATCGCTCCACTAACATTTAAATATATGAAAATAAGCTCAAGGGAAGAGAACCAGGACTGTGCCACCTATTGGATGTATCACTGAGGATTGAAATCTGATTGAGAGCAAAGAACAACAGTTAATAATACAATAGGTAATGACGTCAGCAATATCGAAAAAAAATAGGGCTTCTAGAACAAAATGAAGAAGTTTTGTATCAGCAACACAAAAGTACCTAGAATAAAATCTAAAATTCCAGGTGCCACAATTTTTTTGGGTTCCCCAGTATAATTGGCTATAAATGAGCCAAGTGACTAGGATGATAAAGTAAATATATTACAACACCAAGTAATACAACAGCAAATTATATACATCTTCTAATAACATCTACCATTGAAGTCATAAATTTACATACACTTTAGTCATATTCATTGAAACATGAGTTAGGATCACTATCATGTATTAAGAATGTGAAATATCATAATAACACTAGATTTAATCATTTATTTCAGCTTTTTATTCCTTTACTCACAATTCCAATGACTCAAAAGTTTAGATATGTCAAGACTGGCAAAGAAATGGCATTTGGTGTTATTGCTTCTAAATTGTAAAGTCAGACATTTTGGGTCACCTTACACAAATTTACAATAAGTTGATAGAGCACACTCCAGAGCCTGTACAACCATCTGATCACGATCTTCTTCTTCTCTTCACAGGCATGTAAATGGGTTGGACTACAGATCTCAGCAATCTCACTGCTATATATGTTCAATTGTACTGCTTTGTCTCATGGTATGTGAATGCATAGACTTCACCCAATCTCTGTCTTCAATAATCACCCTGTGTTGTGTTGCTATTGACCCCACATACTCCCCTTGTAGTGTCTTCTTCCTGCTGGCTCATTTGTAACTCCACCAATTGCTGACACCTGGGTCCATTGATTTATATCAATGAATTCCACTTAGCATGGTATATGTTAGAGAGCTCAGGTCAGTTTGCCATATAGAGAAGTGAACCATATTTGGAAGTGAATCTGCAGAAATATGACAGAAATGAGACAGAAGGGGGCTAGGAGGAGTATCTGGTCTTTTTAAAATATACCTTATTCACCATGCTCACTATTGCTATCTTATAATCGATTTAAAACACCATAAGCCTTAATGGTTGGATTACAGGGACAGACTGAAAAAGGGAATTTCTCTCCTTAATCCCCAAAGTAACATCTGTATATCAAAAGTATCAGTCCGATATTAATTATCAAGTTCTTTACTTTGTATCAAACATTTTAACAACACCCATTCATTTTCCGGGTTTCAATAAGTCATATTATAATAGACTTAATGACAAAAACCTGTAATTCAGTCGTATGCATCGAATTTCTTATATCGATACAAATTGGAAGTCCATGCTCGATGAAGCAGGCTGAAACATAGCGGAGCACGTAGTTAGATGTTACCACTAAAGCGTCCAAGTGCCATAGATGTTGTGACGTTTCGGAGGACCACGCCTCCTTCCTCAGACTGGCGTGTCTTGGAACAGCTCTCGAGATGGAACTACGTCAGATACCCGGGTAGTAAAGGCTTAAATACTCAATACATGCATGATGCGATTGACACTCAATTTTTAACAAAATTACAAGACATCATTATAAGGTAACAAACTGTCACTTACCAATATAAATTACATATTATCTAAATACTTTATACTTAATTATTATAGAAATGTTTTCAAACTGAATGCTTCATTCAGTCCCTTTGGAACTATTTAATCTAATTTAAATATCCACTATGCTTCACGTTAAAGCAATCGGGACCATACTATGCTCTCTTTATTCCTTTTGATTTCCTCTATTACACACCACCTTAATTCATGTACTTGATGACGAGCTTCATGAAAATGTTTAGCAACTGTTGTTTCACTGTATTTAGTTTTTTCCTCAGATCAAATATTATCTCTAGTGCTATATGTTCTATTGCTGACCTATGTTCATTTATGCGGACACGATCAGAACGACTTGTCTGTCCCACGTAGACCTAACCGCAGGGACATTTAAGTACATAAATGACATTTTTAGTTATACAAGTAAAAAAAAAACTTTTATTGGGCTGTCATAACATTTCAATGGATGTTTAAGTGTATCGCCTTTAATAACTGAACAACAGTTGTGGCATGTCATACACAGATGTGTCCCTTTCTTCACAGTTCTAAGAATCGTCTGACGTTCACTTTTTGGGGGGCAAATATCCGAGCGAATAATAGTATCACCTATTGATTTACCTTTTTTGTATATAAATCGTGGACCTAATTTAAATAGGTGACCATATTGTGGATCACTTTTTAAAACCAACTAATGACGTCGGATTGCTTTTTGTATCGTTGTTGAATGATGGTCATAGGTAGAAATAAAAGTAAACTGATCTCTAGTCACTTTATTTTTTGGTTGTAATAGCTCATTGTGATCTATCTTCAATATTTCATACCTGATCTTTTGTAAATCATCTTTATTATACCCTCTTGATGTGAATTTTTCACTGAGTTTATGCATATTCTCAATTTACTGACTATCACTAGAACATATCCGTCTAGCTCGCATAAATTGCCTACGTGGGATGCCCTTAAATGTCTGAGGGGCATGATATGAGGAATGATGTAGAATATTATTACGATCAGTAGGCTTTGAGTATAACGAAGAAGTTAAACCTGTTGTTTATTTCTTAACCTCAACATCTAAAAAATGAAGTAATGAACAATCTTTCTCTAGGAAAAATTCTATTAAAGGGTGACAACCATTTAAATATTCCAAAAAAAGTCAAAAGACGTGTTTCCGTACCTGTCCCTAGGATGAACACGTCATCCACGTAACGCAACCACATTAGAATGTCATTATAAAACTCTGATTCATACACAAAACTAGACATGTAGGTATTAGCAAAACTTGGAGCCACAGGGGACCCCGTCGAGGTCCCCTGTGTCTGCAAGTTAAAAGTGTTACCGAAACAAAAAAAAAATTCTTTGTCAATAACTGCATCAAAAATGTGATACAAGCATTAGAAAGACTAGGGTTAAGGTTAAACGACTCTCTCACTGCTTGAGGAATGCTTGTGAGGAATGCAAGTGAAAAGGCTCTTAATATCCATGGTACAAAGCCATGTAACCTGTGATGTATCAATATTCTGAATTCTTGTCAAAAATTGCTTAGTATCCCTGAGACAATTACTGTCTCATTTTGCACTCGTTTGTAAAAATGAGTCTACAAACACCGCAAGAGGTTCCAACAATGATTTAACCCCCGAAACTATAGGGCGACAAGGTGGGGACTTAATACTTTTATGCACCTTGGGAACCAAATAAAATATTGGTACCCGCTGATTTTGATTAACTAACATATCACGTGTATTTGTAGAAATAATACCCATGCAACTGCCTGATTTATTATATCATCTATCATTCTTTTATATTCTACTGTGTGGTCTGATTAAGTTTTTTATACACTGTGGTATCATTAAGATGAGAAAGAGCTTCTTGGATATAATATGACTTATCCATTAATACTGTAGAGCCGCCTTTGTCGGCTCTTTTTTATCACTAAGTCCTTTTCTTGCTGTAATATACATATTGCCTGTCTTTCTACTCTAGACAAATTGTTGCCATACTTATTTTATACCCTCTCCCATTTAGTAATGACCTCTTCTTTTACTAATTTCTCAAGCACTTCTAAAGCTGTAGAAGAAATAATCGGATCAAATTGACTACTTTTCGAAGTTTTTCTGGTATAACCGCATTACTATTTGTCAAAAAATACACTTTTAAGTGTATATTTCTACACAATCGGTAAAAAATCCACCACAAAATCGAATGGCTGTAATTTATAATAGGGAACACAATTTAATCCTTTATCTAAAAATCTACATTGATCCACTGTGAGTTCTTTTGAGGATATGTTTAACGCTAAAGAATCTACAATTTCTTTCGGCCTTTGTTCTTCCGTTGGTTTTTGGACTCGTCCTTGTTTTTTACTTTAACCATAAACTTTTTATTGGTCAGATATAAAGTAGTACAAACAGAATACAGTATATGTCATTGTACGACCAAATTTCAACTTTTATCCCCAAAACACAACCCAGCCCACCTCCCAAATCCATCTCCAGATTCAGAACAGTAAATATCCATTACAATCAAATAGCAACAGTCAGTTCTTATCACAATAAAAATTGTACCTGGCTGTCGGACGGCCTCCATCCACACAACTGCCATAGACACAGTCCCATGAATCTCTACACGGAGACTCCCAACACCCTATGCCTAACTAAGTTCGGTGCAGCAAGACCAGAAGTATCCAGCCATTTAGCCCATATTTTATTATACTTAAAGGGGTTGTCTCGCTACAATGATTGGGTTTTAATTAAAAGATCTTTAAAAAACAAGCAGCTTTGCAATATATGTTCATTACAAATGTCCTACTGATTTTGAGTAAGCCCTGTTAGTAGGAGTACATCAGCTTCTCAAATCTCTATAGCAGCTGACCTGTTGATCCTTATCTCACTGGCTGTCAGGTCTGTATGACTCATCACCTTCAGAATACAGGTCAGAGCAGAGAGCCCCTACTGCACAGAATGCTTCTGTAGTGGAGGGAGGGGGAAGGCTCTGGCTTCTGTGTCCCTGCTGCCTGGATTAACCCTGTGTGTGCCTGCTTCCTCCTGCTCTCTACACAGATAGATGTGACAGCAGTGACCCTGTGTGTTACTATAATCATGATGTGTATGTGGAGCTGTAACTATACTAATACTATACAGATCATGTGAATGCTTCATGCTCTGGTGTACTAGTGACACATCCTGAGTATAGTAACACTTCCCAGCTGCCCTGTGTTTGTTCTGACAGGGTCTGTTTGTTGCTGGAGATGTGCAGATTTGTATGCTAAGCAGGGGTATAGGAACACTTGCATCCCCCCTGCTCTGGCTCCACACTCATAGATCAGCCCTCTCCTGTCTCCTATTGGTGGGGGGGGATACTGGATTTTTTTTAATAAGGATAAAAACGGAGGGGGCCACCGGCCAGATTACCCCCATTTTTTTTTTCTTTTTTTTTAAACCATTTAAAAAGAAAAAAAAAAAAACTTTTTTATTGCTCCAGATATAAAAAAAAAGGTAGTAACAAAAAAAAAAAAACAGGAAATTACAGGTATTTATTGGGTTCAAATTGTAAAGGGGGCGGACCAAAATTTCAAATAACTGTTTTAAATCCCCAAAAACAACAACCCAAGGGCCCAACCTCCCAAAAAAAATTCCATTCTCCAGATTTCATGGGGCCCAGTAAACTAAATCATTACAATACCAACATTTAAGAAAAAAAAAGCCAATTCTTTGGCAATATTAATAAAAAACCAAGGGGTCAAGGGTTCTTGGGTCACAAATAAAAAAAAATTTGTTTTACCTGGGTGTTCCGGGGGACGGGCCCTTTTTCCCAAAATCCCACCACCAACTTGGCCCCATAAGGGAACCCAAACAGGTTCCAAGGTAAAAAAAAACTCTTTTACACCGAGATTTTCCCAAAAAAAACCCACCCCCCTCTTGCCTAACTAAGGGTTTCGGTTTTGCCATGCAAGAACCCAGAAAAGTTTTTACTATCAGCCATTTAAGAACCAGTAATTTTTTTAATTATTTTACTTAAAAGTTTTTTTATTGTGTCTCTCTTTAATAATTAAACCCCCTCTCTCAGAGCAAAATTTCAGGGGCCCAGTTCCCACTTTTTTATTATAAAAAAAAACAAAAAAAAAAAAAAAAAAAAAAAACCCCCTTCCTTTGTTTTGGATGGACGGGGAGGGTTTTTCTGCAAAAATCCAAGGCCAAACTTTTGTCGATTTTATTAAAATTTTTTTTCCTCGGCCATAAAAATAAAACGGTCTAAAGGGATAATTTTTGCGATTTTCCTTCAAAGGGCCTTTTCCTGAAAAAAAAAAACCGGGTTTTAAGTCTCCTACATAATTCCCAAAAAATTTTTACAAAAAACCCAAAAAAACGGGGGGGAATTTTATTTTTCAAATCTCCCCCCTTTGTAAATTTTGGAAAAAAAAAAATTTCACGCGGAAACAATCAATTGGGACCAAAAATAAAAAAAATCCCAATATTCCCCGCTTTCTAGTTTTTAGGGGGGCAAAAAAATGGCCAGAATACCAAAACATATGGGCATCAGAGGAGGGGGAGGGCGGGTGCCCCCCAACCATTTGGGACCCAACCTTAATTTACACCAAGAAGGAAGAAAGGGGGCCGGGAATTTTCCCCCCAAATTTTCTTATGTAGGGGGAAAAAATAGGGGGAGGGGGAAAGTTTCTGGTTAAAAAAAAAAACTTTCGGATGTATTTAAGAATTAAATGAGGAGGGGAATTTCGGATGCTTGTTTTTCCCACGCCACTGAAAACACATTTCCAATGGTTTATTGGTTCTCCAGTTATTCCATCCTTCTCAAAATTATTTAGGGGCCCCCTTCTTTATAGGGGGGGCCAAAAATTAATTCTCCTTTCCCAACCTACTACGGTAAAAAAATTCTTAATTGGGGTTTTTTCTTAGAAAAAAAAAAAAAGTGTTGCCCAATTAAAAAAAAAAAAAGGGTTTATATTTAAAAAAAGTTGGGGGGATATCCAGGTCCTTTTTTCTTTTGTTTTGGATGGTTCCTTGGGGGGACCCTTGTTCTATCGGAGTAAAAAAAACTTTTGGGCCCCCATTTTTTATACTTTGGGGGAATTTGTTGGTTCTTTGAATTTTTTCTGCAAATTTGTTAAGCGTGGCCTTTAAGGCTGTAAAAAAAAAAAAAAAGTTAAATTTGTATAGCTGTGTTATTTTGCGGGTTTTAAAAAGGCAAAATAAATTTTCCAATTTGCAACTTTGCTCCCCCCCGATTTTATGGGGGGAAAAAAAAAAACTTTTAAAAAAAAGGCCAACCCCCTGATCTGTTTAAAAAAGGGGCAGGGTTGAGGAGTGACATTATTTGGGAAGGGGGCCACTAGATTTGCCCATTTTGGGACCCTCAAAAATTTTTCTTGAAAGGCACAAAAAAAATGTTCGGGGGGAACAACCAGGGGGGGGTATTTTTTTTTTACCAAAAAATTCCCGGGTTTTATAGGGGATTGTTTTTTTTTTTGCAGGGGCTGAAAGCCCAAAAAAATCCACCCGTAATTTTTTCCCCAACCACAGGTTTATAGCATCAGGAATATTAAAAAAGTTGGGGAAAAAAAACCTTTTATGGAGGTGGGCAAACTAAAAAAAAAGGGGGTTTTTTTTTTGGCCCTACCAGGGTTTTTACACTTTAAAAGATTGTGGAGGAATTAAAAATAGTTGGGCGGTAATAGTTTTTCAAGGGGTTTAAATTTTTCCTTATACCCCTCCCCATTCCCAATCCTTTCTCCATATAATTTTGCAAAGTTGTTTGCTTTTTTTGCCCAAAGGGGGAAGTAAAAAAACAAAAAAACTTTGCTGGATTTAAGGGAAAAAAAATTGCACCCAAAAACCCCTTCCCCTCAGTTCCTTTTTTGCCCAATTTGCAAAAGGTAGTTTTTCTAAGCTTTAATCCGGGCCATGTGTTCCTTCCCCCAAAGAATAAGGGCCTCTGAAAAAAATAGCAATTTGACTTTAAAAAAAACAAAGGGGAAAATCTGCTGGGGGGAGCCAGTTGGGGAGGGGAGTTTATTGTAGGGAAATGTTTTTCTACCAATAAACCAAACCTGGGGGGGCATCCAAAAAAATATTTTTTTAACTTAGGGGATTTGAATCTTTTCCCCGCCCCCAATCGGATAATGGTTAAATTTACGGCCAGGGGAACATTTCCAATTTTTATTTTTTTAAAAATTTTTAAAAACTAGGCAAATAATGGATCCAGAAATTTTCCCAAAAACATTCCCAAAAAAATTTCCTGGGTTAAAATTTTTCCACCAGGAAAAAAAAATATTTAATAACCCCAAGGTAATTTCGGGGAAAAAAAAGGAATTGGGGGGGGGAACCACTTAGGGGAAAAGTGGTATTTTATTTCTCCAGGGGAGAGTAAAAAAATTGGGGGAATCCCCCCATTTGGGCATTCCACTGGCATAAATGGGGGACAGACCCTTTCTCCAATTAAAACATTGGGTCCCAAAACCCAGGGGAGTAGGCACCCCATAAAAGCTTTTTTCAATGGTCAATTAAAAAATTTGGCCTTCTGGGGCAAATGGGGAAGCCCGCCCAAGGTTATTAGGCCAAAAAAAAAGGGGAGGGGGGGGGTGATAATCATCCAGCGTCATTTAAGTGGGGGGGATAATTTTTTTTGTTTTCCTCCAGGGGGGCTTCCCTCTCCTAAAAGGCTTTTCAATAATGGGCGCGTTTTTGCCTCTAATCTTGAGCTTGCTTAAAAACGGCTTCAAATTTGCTAGGGGCAAATTAAGGCCAAAAAATGGAAGAACAAAAAAGGGGGGGGCCAATCCCCCCTTGTTCTTGTTCCCTTCGCCAAATTCCCCAAAAACGAGTTCTCTGATTGTAAAAAATTAATTTTAGGGGGACTGCCACCTTAAGGGCCTTTAAAGGGGGGGAGCAGTATTAAAAAAAAACAAGGGCTTTTAATTTCCCCAGGAAATATAAAATTTTTTTTTTGGCCAAAAACCCCAATTTTCATGTAGAAAACCGGGCCATAAATGGGGGGGAATTCTTTACCAATTTTTTTTTTTCCCCACACTAACTATCAAAAAAAAGGGGGGCACTTAGGGCAAAGCATCTAAAAAGGAACAGGATTTGAACTAAAGGGCCCAGGCGTTTTTATTCAACAGGAAAAAGCTTGGCAGGGTTTTTCAGGGTTTTGACAGTTCTCCATTTATAAAAAAAAAATTATTGGGGGAAACGTTTTTAAATCCCCTCTTGTGGTATTAAAAAAACCCCGCCTGATCCCAGGATTTGCCACGGAGCATTTTCTGATTAAACCACCGGCCAAAAGGTTTAGGGGTCTGTTTTAGGCCAAAAACGCCTTTAAGCTAGGGTATTTTGTGTTATTTTCCACTGGGATTAGGAGGGAAAAATGGGGGGCCTGTATTGAACTACCGGGGAAGGGCAATGGGGGGATCTTATTTTTTTTTTATTCAGGGGTTTAATAAACCCACTTTATTAACCTAATTAACCCGGGCCCTTCTTGCCATTTGATGCAGGGCAAACACCTGCCCCTGTGTTCTTGGCAAATTTTCCTTGGGAAAAAAAAAAAAAAACCTCCAAAACAAAAAATTTAAAGGTAAAAAACAACACCCCTCCCAAAAAAAAAAAAAAAACTGCTTGATATTTACCTCTGTTTTTTTAGGGCAAAAGTTTCCCAATCCAAAAAACCAGGGGGGGGGACCCTTATTATTTTTTTGCCAAAAATTTTCCTTAAAAAAAACTGCCACCTGGAGAGGAGCCAAGGTTTTCCTTCTTAGGAACGTTTTAGGGGGGGGAGGGAGGCATTTTTCCAATTTTTTGCCCTTCTCGTGTGTTTCTTTTTGGCACTTTAAAACATGGGAAGAATTTCTATTAAATTTTTTCCGTAAATTATTTGTTTGGATCTGAGGAAAAGGGGGGAAAACCTTTTCCAAAAAGTTTTCCCTTTTGATTTGTTGTATAAAATGTTTTTATAAAAAAAAAAAATGCCCCCCAAATAATTTTCCCAAAAAAAAAAATTTCCAAAAGGTTTTTCTGGGTCCATTTTAAAAGGGGGCGGGCCTGAGTTGTATTTGTCGCAGGGGAAACGCTGGTATTAAAAAAAAAAAAAAACTGGGGAAAGCCCCCTATGGGAAAATTTAATGTAGTGGCTAAAAGTTAACGGCCCCCAACTTGCTCCCCTTCACCACCAAAATAAAAAAGGTTTTTGCTTTTTAAAAAAAAAAAAAAAAAAAAAAATCGGTTTTATTTTTTCAGCAGAATTCTAATAGAAAATGTGTTCAGTGGTATTCCTGCCGGGCCTTACGGCAGGGTTTTCCCCTTCCCAGGGCTTGTGGGAAAAAAGTGCGAAAGCAAAACGGATCCGGAAATTCTCAGGGGCCAGGGGGCCATTGGGGGGTGGGGGGGGGGGATCTTTGATTCACGGGATAAGGGGTTTTTTTTCTCTTAGGCTTTGGCCCCCTTTTTAATTTCTTTTCAAGGTTGCTTAATTTCCGTTGGTTCCAAGCCCCCCTCTAAGGTTTTCTTACGCCTTTTCATTAGTGGGGGTTTTCCCCACACTGTTTACTGGGGGATCAGGGGGAGCTGAGTCCCATATTCACAATTTTGGGGGGGGAAAAGGGAAAAAAATTCCTCCAAAAATTTTTCTGGGGGGACCACACCAAAAACTTTTTAAACTGTAATCCCATTTAGGGGGGCAAAGCCAGAAGAACCAATTAAAACAAAATTCTTTCCAAACCGCCTTTTTTCATATTTTTTTCCTATGTGATTTAAAATTCCAGGGGGAATTTTAATCTGAAATTTCAGGGCAAATTTTGGCGAAATGGAATCAGGGAAAAATATGGAAGCGGGTGTTTTTTAAGGATAAAAAAACTCGTTTTTTTAGTAAAAAAAACCATTTGGGAACCAAAGAAAGCCCGATGATTATCCCAAAAAGGCCCCCATAAAATCTATTTCTAAGGGCGCGGAACAAATTGGGTGGTTATTTTACGTAATAGGGGGAATAATAAAAACCCAGGGGAAAAAATTTAGGTTCTGAAAAAAAAAAAAAAAAAAAAAAAAAAACTTAATTAGGGGGTTTTTGGTTTAAGGGGGGCCCACGCCCAAGATGGTTTCTTACCAAAGTTCCAAAACCTCATTCCAATCATGTGGGGTTCCCCAAAAAATGGAGGTCAAATGGCTGAAGGGGTACGGTTAGTTAACATTTATTTTTGCTGGTAATTTATCCCACAAATGGGGGTGGGTTTTTCCACCCCCCCACAGTAATTTTTTAAAAATTCCCCCTTATTAAGGGAACTGGGGGGGGGGACAATCAGTGATTAAAACCATCCACCTCAAAGTTAAAAAGCCCCACTGCCTTTAAAAAAAAAAGGTTACCTTGCACATTATAAGGGTGGAAAGGTATATTAAAAAATGGTTTTTACCAAAAAAAAAACCCCCCAAAAGGTGCAAAAGTATTTTAAAATATTTTTTTAACCAGGTTCTTACCCAAACATATTTAATAAAATTCTTCCAATTTCCCCAAATCTTCTCTTAATAGGGCCAGGGGGACAAAATTTCAAAAAAAAGGGGGGGGGTGAATGGGAAAATTTTTATGGGTGGGATAAAATACTGGGGGGGGGACGGGCCCCCTTGGAATAATTTTTTTATTTAACTGTGTAAAAAACAAAAAATGGAATTTCCGCCACACAAAAACCCCCAACCCATTTTCTTTTTTTGGCCTTAAAAACCCATTTTTTACTGTTATTTTCCGGACCACCATATGTTTTTTGGTCCTTCTTTTGAACATAAAAACAAATTATTAGCTGGCCTTGATATTTGGGAAAAAAGGAAAAAAAATTTTAAAAAAAAAAAAAAACATTTTTTTGGGGGCATATCTTTTTTGTTTTGGGTCACTTCCCAGGGGTTCCCCTAAACATTTTTCCAGGGGAAAGAAGGCCAAGTTTGTTATTCTTATCCCGGCCCCATCTAACAATCCTGTGGTTCCATTAAAGTTGGGAAAACCAAAAAAAGGTTTAAAACCTTTTTAAACTGCCCAAAAAGGATTTGGGATGGATGGGGGGGGAAAAAAAGGCCGTACCAAACCTGCCTCACAAAGTAAGCAAATAGGCATTTTTTTTCTGGGGAGAAATTAGTTTAAAAACCCCTTTCCCCCCCCTTTTCAGAAATTAAAAAAAAACATGTTAAAAAAAAAAAAAAACCAAAAACCATTTGTAAAAAATAATAACAAAATTAACAAGAAAAATTTTAAAACAAATGTGCAAAAAAATTTGTAAAAAAAACAAGCCCTAAAAAACAAAAAATGGGCTCCAAAAAGGGTTTTTCCTCCCATTACGGGGGGACGGGAAAAAAAAAAAAAAGTTGAAGGCCAAAAACCAGTTTAAAACTGCATAAAGGAACACAAAAGGGGGGACTAAAAAAAAACCAGGTTTCTTCTCCAAACCCACCCCCTGCTTCCTAAAACAAAATGGTTATTTTTTTTTTAATAATGAAAAAAACATTAGGAAAAAACAACCGGGGTTGGGGAGGCAGGGACAAAAAAAAATAAAAAAAAGGGCAGGGGAAAAAATTCAGAAGGAGGGGGGGAAAAGTGAAGGGAAAAAAAAAAAAATTGGTGGGGTAACCAAGAGTGGTGGGGGATTTCCCCAACTTTAATCTTCTCCCCAGAAAAAATCCTTGGAAGGCTGCGGCTTTTTGGGATGGGGAGGGAAAATCCATTTCCTGGTCGAAATCCCCCCAATTTGGCCATTAGGGTCTTCTTGGAGGTTTTTTCAAAAAAAAAGGGAAAATGCGTAGAAGTTTTTAACGCCACCACTATGGGGGAGTCTGGCTTTGGGAATAAGGGGGGCCAGGGCGTTAATTGCACCGAAAAAGCGCCCGGGAGGCCGCCCTTCTTTGACATTTTTTTCCTGGGAAACTGCGATCTTTATTTTTTTTTGAAACCTCTTTGGAGGGAGTGGGATAAAATTCCGGATAGGAAAGGAGATCCCGGGAAAAGCCGTTCCACCCATTTGGGGGACGGGTTTCCTGCTGGCAAATGCGCGCTTTGCGGGGCAGTATTTAGTTGTTCTATAATTTCTTTAAAAGGTGCAGCAGCTTTAAAAACCCCAGCACTGATTCTTAGCGGCGGGGGGGCCCCTCCTGGGAGGTTTAATGGGGCGGTCCCATTGGGAACCCTTGTTGGCCCTCTCAAAAAACTTTGCAAAAACAGAGAAGTAAAAGGGGAGTTCCCCTTTTCCCCCAAAAAAAAGGATATTAGTTGGAGGGCCAGGTTCTCCAAAAAAGGAAAAAAATAAAACAAACCTTTTTCTGAAGGTTTGGGGGGAAAAAGCACCTCTCGTTTTTTTTTTTTTCCGGGCACTCCCCCACGATCGCGCCACCACATTGTTTTTTCTTGGGGGGGGCGGGGAAAAGCGGATTCTCCAGATCAATCCGGTTCTTGGGGCGGGGACAAGATTACCCCCCCAATTTTGGGCTTTTGTTGGGGAGGAACCGGCTAAAGGGTGGGGTATTCCTAAAGGGGGGGGGGCAGGGATTTTTATTTCCTACATTGGCCCTCCAGGGGATAAAAATTTTGGATAGCGGAACCAAAATAGAAAGGAATTTTCCTCTCTTAAGGCTTAAGGTTCCTTCCTAATTTTCTTCCTTTTTCCAAAAAAAAAATTCCTTGGTCAGGGGTTTTTCTAGGCCAGGAGGCGGGAAGTTGGGGGGGAGGGGTCCTGGAGCCGGGGGGCCAAAGGTGAGGGTTGGAAAAAATATGGGAGCAACAGGGCTTCAGGCAAGTGAAGGAGAAAAAAAAAAAAAATTTCCCGTAAAATTCTCTAAGATGATTGCCGGTCTAAAATCTAGGATTTTTTGGGAAAAAAAACAAAAAAAACCGGTAAAGCTTTCTGGGGGGCCCACTTGGGCCAAGGGCTTCGGAGGGGGGGGGGAAACCCTTGTAACCATTAAATTCATTGGCGGGGTTTTTAAAAACAAGGGTTCAAGGGGATTTTACTTCAAAAAAACCCAACGGAATTGGGCAATGGGGGGGGGGGTACATTCCCCCACTTTCAGGATTTTCTTCAGGGAATACTAAATTTCTGCGAATTTTGTTTATAAGTCCGTTCAGGGAAAAAATTCTGGAATTTAATGGGGGAGTCAAGGGGACAGAATTGGCTTTGGGAAAAAAAACTTATTTTTTTCCTTGGCCCCCCCCACAAATTTTTTATCCCAGGGACGGGGACAAGGGAAATTCTCCTAGATGGGGCACCCATACAAATAAAAAAAAAAAAAAACCGATGGGAGTGGGAATATGGGGCCCCTTTACGTGGGATCCGTAAAAAAGATGTTCTAATTCAAAAAAAGGCGCCCAGAGGGCAGGAACGGGTAAAAACCACGGTCTTGAAAGTTTTTTTCTTTAAAAAACTACATAAATTACCTCCCCTTGGAGGGGGTCTCTTTCCCCCTCCCCAACCCTTTGGTGGGCGCTGTATAAAACTCCAATTTTTCCTTACCGGGGGGGCAGGGTTAAAAATTTTCCCACCCCACGTTATGAAATGGAAGGCTTTTTCATATTTTTAACGGGGTATTGGCCGAAAAAGCCGGAGTGGAAGGGGGAACCTCATGGGGGATCCCAGCCTGCCATTATTTCGCCCCAATCCACCATCCCCTTAATCCAAATTTGGTGGATTTTTGGAAAAATCCATTTTTTAACTCTTAAGGATTTATGGGGGCTGAATTCGGCCCTTGCCCCTTTTTCCCGTTATTTATACCCAACATTTAACAAAATTCTTATAGTTCCCCTCAAAGTGGGGATTTGTACAAAAAAAAAAACAGGGGGTCGGCCCGTTAAATTCCCCAATGTTCCGGCAAGGGGGTTCTTGGGGTCGGTTTTAGGGGGACGGATGTTAAAGTCCAATTTTTCCCCAAGAACCCACCAAAAATCCCTTGCTTATAATTTTTTCAGGTTGATCTTGCTGAAAAAAAAGCATTTTTGACCAATGGGTCAGCTGCGCTTGGGTTAAGATTAAAAAGTGGGGTTTTGAATTTTCGCGCGGGGGCAATTTGGGGGGGCCTTCCTTTTCGCCAAATTTTTTTACATTTATTCCCTCCTTTATTCAAAAAACCCAAAAAAAAAACCCCCACGGGGCAAAGGAATGGGTTATACCGGGCCTTTACCCACGCTTTGGGGGGGACTCCTTTCCCCCTGTGGAAGGGGGGGGCCAAACTAAGGGGGGGCAGGGGGTTTTTGCCCTCTTTTTCAAAACCTCTGCTTGTTTTCCAAACATGGGGCTATTAAGAAAAAAAAACCCATATCCACGATTATCTTTTTTTTCAAAGCTCGGTCCAGGTGGGAGGGGGGGGGACTTTTGAAAGGGGGATTTAAAAAATTAAGGGGTAAAACCTTTTCCATTTCTAAAGTTAGGTTTTGCTTTTTTGCGGGGGGGGTACGGGAATCTGGCTGTTTCTTTTTTTGTTTTTTTTTGCCTTCCCCCCCTTAGTTTAAAAGGGGGGATTGTTTCCGCTTTGATTTAACTTTGACGGTCTAAAAAAAGAAAAGGGGGGACCTTTGGGTGCCAAAATGGTTCCGGGTTTTTTAAAAGGGGTAACAAAAGCATCCAAAAAAAAAAAATCCGGAAATTTAAAAGATTATTCCCACCGCCGGGGGGGGAAGTTCGAAAAGTTCTTAACACAGCACCTTCTTCTCTTGCCTTCCACCGTTTTCAAGGTTTGGGGTCACTAGGGAAAATCTAATTCCAAACAATTACCTGGGCAATCAAATAGGGGGTTTTCCCCTGGAAATCAAGTCTATTCTCCTGGGGGAATTTTCCCCCCGGTTGATTTCAGAAAAAAAGGGGAAATTTGTGGGGGGGGAACTGGGACCAGATGGGGGCGGTATCTTTTTTGGCCGTTGGGCCTTCTTTTGGCCCGTGAATGCCAAAACCTTAATTTTTTAAAAAATGGTTTTAGCTTTTTCCCTAAGGGATTTTGGGCTTTAATCAATCTACCAAAAAAAAAACCCCAATTCCCCCCTTATTACTATTTTCAGGGGGGGGGGTGGGGGGGCGGGGGGACCCCATATTCTTTGTATACAAAATTAAGGTTAAAAAAAAAAAACTTTCAAGGGCTTTCCTTGAAAATTTTTTTACAAAATATGGAGAAGGTAAAACGGGGGGGCCCCGGGGCATAGGCCTTCAAAAAAATTAGTTTTTCCTTCCCAAAAGGAGCTGGGGGGGGGGGGGCTTTAAAATTCCCCTATAATTTTAGAAAATTTAACCCAATTTTTTTTTTTGGCAGCTTTACTTAGAACATGGGAAAATGGGGGGGACTTGGGTAAAAAGTTACGTCATTTTTTTCCAAAAAAAAAAACCCAACGGGGGGCATTAAGAAATCTAGCTTGGGGTCTTCTTTCCCTTATTCTTTAAAAACAAACGCCTTTCTCCTTTTTACCCCCCCCACACCCGCCGTGTCAAGGCCCTCCTCCCCTTCCCGATAGCTAAAAAAAAAAAGGGGTTGTGTTGTAAAGGAGGGGAAACACCAACCCAATTTATTTTTCTGCCCGGGGGAAAAGGCAGGCCCGAAAAAATTGTTTCGGGGTCTTTTTCCCTTTTACCCAAGGCAAAAAGGTAAAAGGGTTTTTTCCTTATCTTGGGGGAGGGTTTTCACCCCAGAATTTTTATAACTTCCAGGGCAAAGGGGAGAAAGGGATTTTAAAAAACCTAAAACAACCCAGTGGGGGTTGGGAAAACTGGGGCTTTAGGGTGGGGGGGGGGACCCCAATTATTTTTAATTCATCTCGGTTGGAAAAAAATAACAAACAACTTCTTGCAGGGGAAGGCAGGCGGCTTTACTCAATTTGGGGGGGAAGCTGCCAAAAAATTCTATTTTTATGGGTTTAGATAAGAAAAAATCCCCTATTTTGCAATTTACAGGACCAAGGGTTCATCTTATCAAAAAAACCCAAAACCCAAAATTTGAAAATTCCTTGTTGGGGTGGGGTCGGTGAATAGTGATCTTTCTCACTCCCCTGTCCACGGCTCTATTAAACAGGGCCTGCGAAAAGGCCCAAAGATGAAGGCAAATGGGGCAGGGATAGGGGTATTTTCAGGGGTTGGGGGGGAGCGTTGAATGTTTTTCCCTGATGTTAAAATATTTGCCAGGGGCTGTTCTGGGGAGGGGTGGGTGGGGGGGGGGGGGTACTAGGAGGTTAGGGAGGATGGGGAATCTTTCAAGGGAATGGAGGGGGGCCCTGGAGAGAAACCACCCTTTACTTCTGGAGTGGGCCCATTCGAAGGGATAATCTTGGGCTTTTTGAATTTAATTTCCCTTCCCAAACCCAAAAACCCGGTCCTTTTTTCCAGACCCGAGGGAAAACCTAACGGGAATGTTTCCCCAAATTTGGCTCTGGAAGTGGGGGCCCTCTTGGGGTGGGGGACTTAAAAAAACCTTAGGCCTTTTCATTGGTTTTTATGAAAAACAGTGTTTTTCCTTGTAAGGTTTTCGGGAAAAACTTCTGGGCGCAAACCACTTTATTCCATTTTGAAAAATACTGAAAATTTTCACAAACTAGGGGGGGGGGGGGGACCCCTCGGTTACCCTTTTCTTGAACCCCAAATAGATGGTTTTTAACTTATTTTTCCATTAAAAAAAAAAAACAAAAACCTTAAATTCCCAAAAACTCAGGGCAGGAAGGGGAAAGGGGGCTTATCAAAATTGTAGTTAAGGTTGCTTGCCCGACGGTCGCCTTAATATTTGGGCGGCCAAGCGGTGGGCCTGTTGGGCCTAGTTGGGCTGGGAAAAAAAGCCCTAGGACCCCCCGCCAATTAAAGCTAAGGTGATTTCCAAGATTATTAAAAAAAAAAAAAACCACCCAAAAAATTTGGTGGTATGGGGATCCAGGGGCTTAATTGTGGTTAGATAAAAGAAAGACAACCTCCAGGGCGGAAAAAAAAAAAACCAATTTTTTTGAAGATTTGGCCCCAAAATTTCCTTATAATTTGGGGAGGCGTTTTTTCCCCCGGTCCCTCGGAGATTACCCTTATCATTTGCGGCCCATTCCTGATTTAACCACTTTGGTTATTTGGGTCCAAGTAGCTTAGGGCAGGTATCTCTTCTTTTTTTCCCCTTTCCTCCCTTTCCGTTGTTGTTGGTTTGGAGTGAGAGAATTTTCCTTTGGCTTTAAAAGCTTTTATAAAACTTGGGGGGTGGGGGGGGGGGGGGTGGGGGACCCAATAACCCAAAAAAGTGGGTATTCAGGGACAAATGGGGCGCATTTTTTGATTAAGGGTAATCCTTCCGAGGGGAACGGGGGAAAAAAAAAAAAAAAAAAAAAAAAAAAACGCCTCAATAATAAGACTTTGGCCAAATCTTTTCAAAAAAAAAATGGGTTTTTCGCCCTGAGGTTGTCTTTTTTCCTTTCTAAAACACAATTTTAAAAGGCCTTGTTTCCCATACTCCATTATTGGTTGTTTTTAAAATAGGCTTGAATTCCCAAAATTAGCTTAATGGGCCGGGGGTCATTCTAAGGGGGGCTCCCAGGCCCACGGAGGGGGCCCAAAAACAAGGCCACCGCCTTTGGGGCAGCCCAAAATAATTAGAGCGGTTTTGCCCAGCAACCTTAACCTACAATTGAAAAGAAAAAAGCTCCTTTGCTAGTTGGGGAAATCTAGGGTTTATGGGAAATAGGAAAAAAACATCTTGGGGTCAAGAGTTTTACCGAGGGGGTCCTAAGTTTGGAAATTTTTTCCAGGTTTCAATTGGGGGAAAAAAGGTTTTGGGGCCCCAGTAAAGTTTTTCCCGGGACTTACAGGGGGGGACCCACTTTCCTTTTCTAAAAAAACCATTTGAGCCTTAGGGTTTAGTCAAGAGGGGCCCTCCAAGGAGCAATTTGGGGGACAATGCCCGGGTTTTTTAGGGGTTCGGTTTTCTGGGAAAAAAAAAAAGGGGAACGGGGGTTTTGGGGGTGGGGGGGAGGGATTTATCAAAAAAGCCCGAAGGGAGTAATTTTTTTTTCCTCGGAATGGGGCCACTTCCAGGGGGAAAAAAAAGTATGGTGTCTCTCCCAGGGGGGGGGCCTTCATTCTGGGAGGGGATTCATTCCCTTTCCTAAAAAACTCTAGGGGAGGTTCCCAAACCCTTCAAGAAAAATAAAAACCAAAAGCCCCCTTGGCAATATTTACATTTTCCCAGGGGGGGGTGAAAAAATTCAGGCTTACCCCCCCACCCCTGAAAAAAATTTTTTTTTTACCCTTATCTGCCCCCCAATTGGCCCTCATTCTTTTGCGGGGCCTTCGGGCCCCCAGGGGGCCTGTATAGAGCGTTTTGGGGGGAAACAAGGGGAGGTGGAGGAAAGGAGCCTCACCGGGGAGAACCCCCCAACCCCAAAAGAGATTTTTTCAAAAATTTGGTTAGGGGGGGTTTGATTTTTAAAGTTGGGGGGACCCTTGGGGTTTCTGTTAATGCAAATAGGGGATTTTTCTTATCCTAAGGGGGGGGGGGCGAAAACCCATTATTAAAAGATTTTTTTTTTTTGGCAAGCTTTTTCCCCCCCAAAAAAAATTGGGGAGTAAAATGTGATAGGCCGGCTGCTTCCCTGCAAGGTTTTTCACGAGCATGATAAAATTATTGGTCTGCCCCCCCCAAGTCTTCCCACCCACTGTGTGAAGGGGGTTAATTTCCCTTTTCTCCTTGGGCCTTGGGGGAGTTTAAAAAATTTTTCTGGGTGGGGACCCCTCCAGGAATAGTAAACTTTACTTTTTGGGGGCCTTGTTTTTTAAGGGGGGGGAAAGGGGGACGAACAAAAAACAAAATTTTCGGGCTGGGTCCCCCTTTTCCAGGCACAAGGAAAAAAATTGGGTGGTCTCTTAGCAAACAAACCCCCCCACCCCCTGTTTAAGCTAATCCGGAGGGGGAGGCCTTTTGAAACAACGGGGCAGGCGTGTTGTAGGGAGGGAGGGCGTTTATAAAAGGAATAAGGGAGGAGGACCAGCTAAGGGGAATTTTACTATGGGGGGCCGTTGATTTGAAAAAAAAAAAAAAATTGGAACGTAACTTTTTTTTTTACCCCAGGGGGGTGGGTGGGGGGGGGGGGCCATTTTTTTTTTTCCCCATTTTTGTCTTAAAAGTAAAAAAGCGGGGCCCAAATTGTAAAAAAAAAATTCTTAAAAAAATTAATTAAGGGGGAGGGATTTTAAAAGCCCCCCCCCAGGGATTCCCTTTTTGGGGAGGGTGGGGGACTAAATTTTGTTTTTGAACAAGGGGGGCTAATGGCGGGGCGGGCCGTTTTTTTTTTTTTTTTTAACACCTTTTTCTCCAATATGGAATTTTTTCAGGGGGGAAAAAGCTTGAGGTTTAAAAAAAAAAAAACTTTATTTAATTAACAGAATATGGTTTGAGTTAAAAAAAGGGGGGGGATGGTTTGGTAGTAATTGGGGGATTTAAAGCCCATTTTCTAGGGAAAGGCTAAAACCCAATTTTTTTTAATTAGGTTGGGGGCATCGGGGGCCAAAAAAAAAAGGAGGGGGGGCAAACGGCCAAAAGGACGCCCAAAAATTTTTTCTGGGTTTCAGTTTTCCCCCAAACCAAATCTTTCTGGGGATCACAACGGGGGGGGGGAAAAAAAAATTTTTCAGGGGGGGGGAGGGAAAATAGGGGGGTGGGGGGGAACTGGAATTTTTCAGGGGGAAAAAATAAAAAACCCCTTATGTTTGATGGCCCAGGGGGGGTAATTGATAGATTTTTCCTAGTGACCCCAAACCTGGGAAAAACGTTTGGGGGGACCAGAAGTGGAAAGGGGGAGTTGCTGTAAAAGGAAAAAACTTCGAACTTTCCCCCGGGCGGGGGGATTTTATAATCTTAAAAAATTTTTCGGATTTTTTTTTTGGGATGTTTAACTTTAAAAAAAACCGGGAAAAAAACATTTGGGCGGGGGCCAAAAAGGTTTCTTTAGGGGGGGGGAAACCCCGTTCAAGTTATTTCCAAAACGGGGGGGTACATCTTTTAAAAAAAAACTAGGGGGGGGGGCCCCCACAAAAAAAAAGGGCGGGAAAAAAGCAGGGGAACGTCCGCAAAAACCCAAAAATAAAAGCACTAACCTTTAGATTTTAGGAGGTTTACCTAAATTTTTTAATTCCCTTTTTTTTCAAAAGTATGGGGGGGGACCGGAGCTTGGAAATAAAAAAATAAATTTTCGGGTGATATTTGGTTTTTTTCTATCAAGGGGGGGCCAGGTTGAAAAAAACCAGCAAAGGAGGGTGAAAAAAAGGGGGGAGGGCACCCCCCCTTTTGGCCTAGTTTTTTTTTGGCCCCCTCCCCCCCAAACAGGGGGAAGGGGAGTAACAGGGGAAGTTGAAATGGGCCCGGTATTAAAAAAAAAAACCCAATTACCCTTGCCGTTGGGGGGTCTGGGGTTGGTATTTTAAAAGGTGGGAGGGATATTTTGTTAAAATTGGCGGGAAAAAAAGGGGGAAGCCCCCCCCCAATTGCCCGGGGCGGGAAAATCCAAAAAAAAAAAAACCATTTTTTTTTTATTAAAACCCCAAAAGCCGGGGCAGCTGGGAAAACATTTGTTTCCAAATTGCTTTTTTTTTTTCAGCATCCCAAAAACTTTTGAAAAATATAGCAGGGGGGTAATTTGGTGGGGTTCTGGGGGATTGGGGGGACTTTAAAATAACCCATCGGTTTCTTAAAAAAAAAAACACGGTTTTCAAGGACCCTGGCGGGGTGGGGTGGGGGGACATTGGGGGATTTAGACTGCCGGGACCTTTTTTCTGTTTTAAACAAAAAGAATAAATCCCCCCCCCACTTTGGAAGGGGTGAACTTAAGGGGAGATTTTAAATTTTTGGGTAATTAACGGGGAAGCCAAAGGCGATCAAAGCCAATAATTCTTAAGGGAGACTGATTTTTCCAAAAAAAAATCCAAATTTGATAAGGGGGGGGAGGATTTTTTGGGGGGGGCGATATATGACAGGAAGGGGGATCCCATTTGGAGGGGTCCTTTTTTGTCCTCGGGGCTTACGGGCCATTAAAAAAAAAACCCGTCTATTGAGGGGGGGGGGGCCTTTTTCCCATTTCCATTTTTACGTGGGTTTTTGGGATTTACCTGGGCCCCCGGTTTAAAGGGAAAATTTGGGGGGAAGTTATTACAGCGGGCCAACCCCAAAGGGTTGGGGGGGGAAAAGGGCGGATAAAACCTTTCTGGGGGATAGGATTTAAGGTTTAAAAGGAAACCTCCAGACGTTGTAACCCCGTTTCTTCGGGCCCCTGGGCGCTTTTTTTTTGATTAGGGGGGGGTGGGGAACCCAATTTTTCTTACGGATCGTAAGGGGGCCAATATCTCCAATTCGGTTATATAGGGTTGCCCCCTCTAGGGAGGATTCTTTGGTGGTTCCTTGGGGAATAAAAATTGTGAGGCCAAAAGGGATATGTTTTTTCCCAAAAAATAGGGAAAATCTTGTTCCTGGGGACTCCCCCCCTTTAATCAGGAATTTTTCTGGGGACGGGGAATTTTCTATTACCAAATTCAGAATAGTTAATTCCTTGGAAAGATTTCTTGAGTTGGATGTCATTTTTGCCCCCCATCGTTTGGGGTTGGGGAGGGTAATTCCCATGACTTGTTTTTAAAAAAATCCGCATTTGAAAAATAATGGATTTTAAAAAGTGTCTTACAAAAAGGCCTTGGCCAAAGTGGGGCCCAAGAAAGGGGGGCTTAACCGGGGGTTTGTTTCTCCCCAACTCTAGAATTAGGGGGGGGGGGGGACGGGGGCATTCAGCTCTTTAGGAGATTTTACGGGGGGGGATTTTTTTTTTTTCTCTCTTGGCTGAAAAAGGCCCCCCCCATAGTTTTGCTTTTCATATTTTCCACTTCTTTTTGGCCCCTCACCTGGCTCCAAGGGGACTTCCCACTTCTGGGCCTTTTGGGTGGACTTGGGACAAAAAGATTTGAAGGGAAAAGGGGGGGGGAATTTAAGGTAGGGGGAACCCTTAAAGCCTTAAGTAGGGAGGGGGGGGGGGGGGGAAATTCTTTTTTCTATTTTTGGGTTCGCTATTCAAATTTTTTTTTTCCCTGGAAGGGGCAATGTAAGGGAATTTGTTTTTAAAAAATCCGGCCCCCTTTAGGGGGACCACCTTTAAAGGCCGTCTCCCCACCAAGCAAAAAAATTGGGGGGGTGGTATCGTTCGCCCAAAAAGGGGGGGGGGGGGGGGGGGGACGGGGGGGATTTTGGTCTGGGGGAGGGAAAATCGGCTCCCGCAGAAAACACAATGGTGGGGCGGCATTCGTTTGGGGGGGGAGTTGCCCCGAAAAAAAAAAAAAACAAGGAGGGGCCTCCCAAAACCAATCAGGGAAGGTTTTCTTTTGGGGAAGAACCTGGGCGGGCCTCCCCCAACTAATAAATTCTTTGGGGGAAAAAAGGGGGGGGGGACTCCCTTTACTTCTTTCGGGTTTGGCGCAGTTGGGAGGGGGGGAGGGGGCGGCAAACCAGGGTTCCCCCAATTTGCGGCCCTTACCCTCCAGGGGGCCCCCGCCTAGGAATTCAGTGCTGGTTTTTAAAAAGCTTGCTTTGGCACTTTTAAAAGGAATAAAGTGAGGGGGGGGGGGGGGGTGGGGGGGGGGGGAACCCCAACTTTATTACTGGCGCAAAAAAAGGGGCGCGCATTTTTCAGGGGCTGGGACCTCGGTTCCCCCATGGTGGGGGGGGACGGGGGGGGGGGTTGTTTTCGGGGGGGATCTCCTTTTTCTAATTCCGGGATTTTTTTTTCTCTTACAGGAGGTTCCAAAAAAAAAGAAGGAGCGCAGTTTTCCAGGGGGGATTTGTTTTCAAGAGGCGGGCTCCCGGGGGGCGGGCCTGGGCCTTTTTCGGGGGTTTTATGGCCCCCCCAAATTTACGGCCTTGGCTATTTTTCCCCAGGGTCCACGGGGGGGGGGGGGGGAACTTCCAAGTGGTGGCGGTTAAAAAAAAAAAAAAAAACTCTACGGGGCCATTTTCTTTGAAAAAAAACTCCAAGAGGGGGGGGAACGCTTTAATTGTGCCCTGTTGGGGGATAGACCAGAAAATGGATTCCTCCAATCCCAAAAAAAAAAGCGCAGCTTTTCCAAGGTGAGGGGGGGATTTTCTGGGGGGGGGAGGAGATTTTAAAAGGATTGAATTTTCCCCACACACCTGTTACCACATTTTTTTCTTTATCAAACTTTTTCCCTCTTCTGAACTTTTCTTGCTTTAATTTTTTTTTTTGTCCCGGCTTTCCCAACCCGGTTTCTATTGTTTTTTTCATATAAAAAAAAAAAACATAACATTTTTTTTTTAGGGGGAAGGGGGCCCAAGTGGGGTGGGGGTTGGAAGAAGAAACTTGTTAAAAGGGGGGTCTTTGTTTTCTATTTGCCCCCAAGTTTAAAAAAATGGTTTTTGGCCTTTTTCTTCCACTTTCCCGGTCGGTGTTATGGGGGAAGGGACCTTGAAAAGGGGGCCCAATTTTTTTTTTTAGGGGGGCTTGGGGTTTTAACCAATTTTTTGCCCACATTTTTAAAAAAAGTTTTCTTGGGGGGGTATTTTTTGGTTTAATATTTTTTTACCAAATTGGGTTGGGGTTTACCATGTTTTAATTTCTGGCAGGGGGGGGGGCGTGGGTTTTTTATTCTAATCCCTCCAGGGAATGCTTTTTTTTTCTTTTACTTTTGGTTGGAGGGGGCAGGGGGTTTGGAACGGGGGCTTCCAAAATTCCAATTCCATTCCCTTGTGGCAAGTTTTTTTAAAAAAAGTTTAACTTTGGGGGGTACACCTTTAAATGGGACCCAACAGGATGGGGTTTAGATTTTGGCGGAATTTAAGATAAAAAAAACCAACCTGGCCTCTTTTTCCTGGGGAAAATGTTTAGGGGGGTACTGAAAAGTGGGGGGGGGGACCCCAAAACCCAAAAAAAAAGGGGATTATGCAAATTGTTTTACAATTTTCTTTTCCCAAAAATAAATCAGGCCAAAAAAAGCTATTTATTTGTTTATTTTTTCAAAGGGGGGGATACCCCCACCATTTGGGGTTTGGGGTCGATTAACAGTTTAAAAATGGCTCTTTTAAAAAGGGGCATGGGGGTGGGGTTTGGGGGGCGGAAATCATTTGGTTTTACCAACATGGTTAATTTTATTTCAAGGGGGGGGGCGTTTCAGGGGGGTATTTATCCACCCCATTAAAAATATCCATTTTTTGGAAAAATTGGTTCTGGGATATTGAGGGAAAAGGGGGGGAGGGGAGATGGGGATGGGAGGATCTTTATTTATTTTTTTTATTTTTTTTTTTTTTTTTTTTATTTTTTTTTTTATTTTTTTTTTAATTTTTTTTTTTTGGGCGGGGGAGGGGCGGGGGGGGGAATTTTTTAACCAGGGGGATTTTTTTTTATTTGGGGGGGGGGGGGGAGGGGGGGGGGGGGGGGATTTTTTTTAATTTAATTTTTTTTCTTTTTTTAATAATTTTTTTTTTTTTTTTTTTTGGGAAAGATTTTTATTTTTTATTTTTTTTTTGGGGGGGGGGGGGGGGGGGATTATAATTTTTTTTTTTTTTAGGGGAATTTATTTTTTTTTTTTATTTTTTTTTTTTATAAAGATTTTTTTATTTTTATTTTTTTTTTTTTTTTTTTTTATTTGGGGGATATTTTTTGTTTTATTTATTTTAATTTTTTTTTTTATTATTTTTTTTTTTTTGGGGGATTTTTTTTTTAACGGGGGGGGGGGGGAAATTATTAGGGGGGTGGGATTGTTATTTTTTTTGTTTATTTTGTTTTTATTTTCTTTATTTTTTTTTTTTGGGGGGCCAAATTTTTTTTTTTTTTTTTTAGGGGGGGAGACTTTATTTTTTTTTTTTTTTATTGGGGGGGGGCCGGGGGGGGGGGGGGTGGGGGGGGATGGGGGGGGGAGGGGAGGGGGGGTGGGGGGTACGGGGGGGGCGCGGGGGGGTGGAATTTTTTTGTTATTTTTTAAATTTTTTTTTTTAGTATTGGGGGGGGGGGAGATAAATATAAATTTTTTTTTTTTATTTTTTTTTTTTTTTTTTTACTTTTTATTTAATTTTTGTTTTTTTTTTTATTTTTTCAATTTTTTTTTTTATTGGGGGGGGGGGGGGGGGGGGGGGGGGAATTTTTTTTTTTTTTTTTTTTTTTTTAGTATTTTTATGTTTTTTTTTTTTTTTTGGGCGGGGGATTTTTATTTTGTTTTTTTTTTTTTATTTATTTAATTTAATTATTCTTTTTTTTTTTTTTTTTTTTTTATTTTTTTTTGTTTTTTTTTTTTTTTTTGAATTATTTTTTTTAATTTTATTGGGGGTGGGATTGGGTGGGGGAGGGGGGATAACTTATATTTTTATTTTTTTTTTTTTTTATTTTTTTTTTCGGGGGGGGATTTTAATTTTTTTATTTTTTTTTTTTTTTTACTTTTTTTTTTTGGGAGGGATTTTCTTTTTATTATATTTTTTTTTTTTATTTTTTTATATCGCTGGGGGGGGAATTTTTTTTTTTTTGATTTTTTTTCTTATTTTTTAAAAATTTTTTTTTTTTTGTGGGGGGGGGGGGGGGCGGGGGGGGGGGGGGGGGGGAATTTTTTTTACTTATTTTTTTTTTTTTTATATTTTTTTTTTATTTTTTATTTTTTTTTTGGGAGGGAAGATTTTTTTTTTTTTTTTTTTTTTTAATATTTCTTTTTTTTAGGATTTTTTTTTTTTAACTTTTTTTTTTTTTTTTTTTTTTTTTTTTTATTTTTTTTTTTTTTTTTTTTTTTTAATTTTGGGGGGGATTTTTTTTGTTTTTTTTTTTTTTTTTTTTTTTTTATTTTTTTATTTGATTTGGGGGGGGCGGGGGGATTTTATTTTCTTTTTTTTGGTTGTTTTAAATATTTTTTTTTTTTTTTTTATTTTTTTTATTTTTTTTTATTTTTCTTTATTTTTTTTTTTTTTTTTATTTTATTTTATTTTTTTTTTTTTTTTTTCAATTTTTTTTTTTTTTGGGGGGGGGGGATTGTTTCTTTTTTATTTTTTTTTTTTTTTTATTATTTTTTTTTTTTTTTTTTTTTAGTGGGGGGGGGGGGGGGGGGGGGGAGGGGGGGGCGGGGGGGGGGGGGGGGGGGGGGGGAGGGGGGTGTGGGGGGGGGGGGGTAGGGTGGGAATTATTTTTTTTTTTTTTTTTGGGAGA
>JAODAL010000902.1:40000-262906 GCA_025379985.1 Phyllomedusa bahiana
TGGGGGATTTTTTTTTAATTTTACTTGTGGGGTGGGGGGGGGGACCCCCAACATTGGGATTAAAAAAATTTTATTCAAGGGCAAAAATAATGTTTTTTTTAACTTTTTTTACTACCTCAGGCATTGGACCTTCCCCCTTTTGGGGGGGGGACCCCACAATGGATTGGGGAGAGTTGGAAAAACTTGTTAGGGGACAAAATCTGGCGTGGATAAAAACACCCACCCTTTAAAATGAAGGTTTTTTACCCAACTTATTGTTTCCCTGGTTAAAAATTCTAGTTTTTTTACGTTATAAACCCAACATTGTTTCTTTAGAAATAAAAGTTTAATGGGCCCTTGGGTTTAAAATCAAAAGCGGGGGGGCCTTTCTTTGTCACAAAAATTGGTTTACTAAAAAAAAAAAACTGAGATCTTTAACCCACACGGGCCTTTTTCCATTTCTTTGATATTACATTCGCCCCAATTTGCTGATACAGAATTTAAAATATCTTTCCTGCTTTAAATATTCATAAGGGGGGAAAATATTGTAGGGCAGGTTTGGAGATTTTAATGGCTCTTCTGGGGGGGTGGGGGCTGGCCCCCTAATTGGATTACCAGTTTTATAGGTTGGGTGTCAGATTTTGGGAGGGGGGGAAAAAATTTTCTTTTCAGGATGAAATATGGGGGGGGGGACTTCCAAGCCTCCGAATCAGTAACAGTTTGGTTGGGGGGGACAACCACTATGGAAAGCGTTTATTTTTTTTTATTACCTTAGGAGGGGGGGGCTTGGACACGGGGGAAAAAATTAAAAAGGGCCACCTTGAAGAATTTTTGCCAAAGGGGGCGGGCACGCGGCGCTAGGGAGGGGGGAAAAAAAAACTTAATCCCCGTGGGAGCAAAAGTTTTCAAAATGGTGGCTGCTTGAGGGACAAATAGATTCGGTTTTTTTTTTTTTTTTTGCTTCTCGGCCAACTTTTCCCCACCAAGGCCCGGGGAGGAAAAACTGCGTTTTTAAAAGGCGCCCAGGATTTTTTACAATGGAACCAAACCCATTTTCTAATTTTAAGGGGTGGGGAAATATTTGCTGGAAAACATAAAAAAAAACGATTTTTTTTAAAAAAAAAAGCAAAAACTTATTTTGGTGGATAGGGGAGCCAGGTTGGGGGGGGGGACCGGGTTTTTACTTAAGCCACCTATCATTAAAATTTTTTCCAGAGGGGGGGGCTCAGTTTTTTTTTAATTAACCATAGGCTCCTGCGGGTGGACACAAACCCTCAGGGCGGGCTTTAATGGGGGGGAAACAGTGGAACCCCTTTTGGATTGTTTTTTTTTTTGTGAATATTTGGTGGGGGAAATTTTTTATGTTAATAAAACATTTTTATTACAACCATCAAGGGGACCCCTTTTTGAGGTTTTTTTTCCCCTTTCTTCAGAATCCCAACAATATTTTTTTACGGGGATAATTAAAAGAATTCTTTTCCCCATGGTTTTAAAAAGTTGCCAAGGAAAAAAAACAAATAGCGGAAAGGAGGGCATTTGGGAATTGGCGCTCTAACGTTCTAGGGGAGGGGGAAAAAAACTGCAGGGGTTGTGGGCAGTTTAAGAAATTTTTTTGGCAAAAATAATTTTTTAAGGTACCCCCAGGGGTTTGGGGATTGGGGAATTTGGGCCTACCAGGGAGGTTTACGATTCAGGGGGCAGGTTTTTGGGGGGGGGGAGGTGTTGGTTACCTTAAATTTTTGTTTGGGGGGTTTTTTTTCAGGGATTTCTGCTGGGGGGGAGGACACAGGGGGGCAGGTTGGCCCTTTGCTTTTTCCCCAATTGGGGCAAGAGGCGGTAAATCAAGGTAGTGTTATTTTAAAAAAACCTTGATTAAAAAAAGAATCCATTGCTTCCCGGGAGTTCAATAAACAGGGGCCCACATTTCTCTCAATTTTTTACCCCAGGTGGGAATCCCAATAAATACTTAAGTGAAGGCCGTTTGCGGGAAAAAAAAAAACATGGGACCTAACTGCCGGTTGGTAATTTTCAGGGGAAAAATCCTTCGTTGGCATTCCTGAATTTTTCAAGGGGCGGGGGGTTTTTTTTATTACCACAGGAGGGGAATTTTTACGTCACCATAATTTTTTATTTTATGGGGGGAGGGGGGGGGGTGGGGACCTTGTACCTGAAAACCTTGCAGCCTTTTTTTCCTGGTTGATTTTTAAACGCTGGGGGGCCTAAGGGGGTTTTCAATCTGTTTTTCTTTAAAGATGGCTTGTTTTTTGGCTAAAGGCCCCCTTTTGGGGATAAGTGTTTTGGAGGTGGGGGGGGAAATTCTTATTGGGGCGGGTTTTTTACATTTTTAAAAAAAAAAAATTGGGGGGTTTGGGCCAAAATAATTTTTATAATTACCCTGAGATTTAAGCTGGGTTTTTATTTTTAAACTGGAATTTTTTCCTAAGGCTAAGTGTCAGTCTAATTAATAATTTTTTACAAATTCCAGGAGAACGGGTTTTTGGATTTGCGAAAAGGGGAAAAAAAAAAAAACAAGAAACAAGGGATGCCCCTTTGTCTTTCCATTTGCTATTTTTTTTGCCCTAGGGCCATATTGAAAAAAAAAAGCCGTTAAGGCAGCTCAATATTTTAGAGCAAAAATAAAAAAAATAAACGGCCCATTTATTGAAAGGTGGGGCTTTTTTAGGAGAGGGGGGGAGGGCTGGAGGGGGGGGACAAAAAAAAAATTTAGGGGGGGGCCTTTATACGGGCTGATTGAATATCCTCCTTTTTTTTTTTTTGGGGGCTAAAAATACTGGCGGGGGGCGCCTACATTGCCCAAGAGGGGGCAATTTAATGGGACATTAAAAAAAAAAGCTAAATGGTTTTTTTTGCCTTTTTTTTTTTCAAACTTTCCTGGGTTGGGGCCCCCAATTTAATTGGGAGGAAGGTTCTGTTCCATTAATTTTGGCCCCAGTGGGGGATAGGGGGCCCCCATGGATCAAAATTTTACATCCTCCTCTGGAAAGATATAACCCCACTTTAAGTGTTTTTTTTTTCCCCATTTTCTTTTTTCCGGATTTACCCTGGGGTATAAAAAAATATTTCTGTGAAATTTTACAAGGGGGAATAATTTGGGGGGAAGGTTTGAAAAATCTTGGAATCCATTTGGGGCTAGTTTTTTTAAATTTTAAAAAAAAAAAAAAATAAAATGGGGGATGTCTGGGGAGCCGTTTAAAAAAACAAAATTTTTTACCCAATTTATATCGATTGCGGGGGGAAGAATTCAAAATCTAGTATTAAAAAAATTTTGAATTTTGGGATGCCCCAGGTTTGTTGTTACCTCCTACACCTAACTCTTTCAAATCTGGCCCTCCCCCCAGGAGAATTCCTTTTTTTAAAAAAGGGTTCAAATGCTATTTTTTTTCAGGAGCCCCTTATCTGGGGGTGAAGGGGGGGGGGTGGGGGGGGGGGGGGGGGGGGGACACCCCCAAAAACATTGGGGGGCCCGGGATTTTTTAAAAAGCTTAAAGTAAAAAAAAAAAAAAAAAAAAAACTCTGCAATTTGGCAAAAGGGGGGGGGGGGGGTCCGGAAGGGGGATGGGGGGTTGGGCCCCATTCCTTTTAATCCAAGTGCCCCAGGTTTTACTTTTTTCCTTTGGGGGCAGGGGCACAAAAAAAACTTTTTGGCCAATTATATGTAAAGAAAGATTTGGGGGGGAAATTGGGGGGAAGGGGGATTTAAGGGGATTTAAAAAAAAAAAACTTGAAAAAAAAACTAAATTTACGCCACTATTTTTTTTATTAAATTTTCTTTCCCCAAAATCTTTAATGGGGTAAAAAAAAAAAAAACTGGAGGGCAAAAAAAAAACCTTTTTTTTAGTTTTGCACTCCAAAAAAAAAGGGTTTTCCCAAAAACTTTATTTAAAATCTGATAGGCATTTTAAAAAAAATTTTTGGTTTGGGGTTGGGGGGGAAAATTTTACGGTGGATTTTTTTGGGGGCTTTTCAGGGGATTGGCACCATTCCTATTAACCCGGGATTGGAATTTTTAACCCCCCGGGGTTGGGGGGGGGGTCCGGGGAAAATAAAAAAAAAAAAAAAAACCTTTTTTTTGTGGCCTTCAGTGGGATTTGGGACGGGTAATTTGGGGGCCATTCTTAGGGGGGCCTTTCAATATGTCTCTTTCCAAACTGGTTTTAACAGGGATTCAGGGGGGTTTTGCTTTAAAAAAAAACAAAGTTTTTCCAGCAATTTGCCAAAATTTTGGAAATTTTGGCCCTTACCCGCATTTTTTTTTTTTTTTTTTACCACAAGGCTATAAACAAAAAAAAAATTACTTACAGCTTTAGGGCACGCTTATAATTGCAGAGGGGGGGAAAAAAAAAAATTCAGACCCCCCAAAATTTTCCAAAAATTATACATTGCAATGGGTTTTTTAACTACCGAATAAAGGGGGGGGGGGGGGGGGGAAACCTGGGGGTCAAGAACATTTTCCCAAAAAAAAAAACAAAAAAAAAACGCCAAATGGGGGGGGGGGGGGGGGGGGGGACTGAATATTTTTTTCCACTTTTATATAAAACCTTTTTTTATTGGGCAAAAAAATTTTTTTTTCTAAGAAAAAAAAAAAAAAAAAAAAAACCCAATAGGATTTTAACGTAAGTAGGGTGGGGAAGGGGGGAAGATTTATTGGGGCCCTTAGGAGCCTAATATTTTTTTGGGGGAGGGGGGGAAGGGGAATAAATTGGAAGGGGGGGAACCCATACCATTGGGGATTTTTTTTTTTCAGGTTGGAAAGTTTTGCAAAAAAAAAAACAAAAGCAATCGGGGAAATCTCTTTCAAAATATTATTTTTTTCTTAATTACATCGAAGGTTTTACCAGAAAACTTCCCATTCTATTCTAACAGTATTTTTTAAAAAATTGGAAATTTTCGGGGGGGGGGGCCTTCCTCTGGGTGCTAATTAGGGGGTGGGGGTTGGTGGGGGTGGTCCCCCCCCCCCCCTTGTTTTGCCCCCCAAAACCGGCCTCTATGATTTGCCAATATTGGTTATTGGGGGGGATTGGCCCCTAAAAACTAGGAAGAGATATTGGAAATTTTTTTATTTGTCCCACAATTTGGGGATATCCAGCGTATTTTCTAATTTTTAACCAGGTGGAGATTTGAAATCGTTTGGGTTTTTGTTAATTTTTTTTTTGGGGGAATATTGGGGTTAGGGAGGGGGGGGGGGGGGGGGGACTTAAAAACGGGTTTTCAGAGGCTGAGGGACAAAAAAATCGCAATATTCTAGGGGGGGGGTGGGGGGGAATTTTTTATTTTTATTGGCGAGGGGAAAAATTTAAAATAAGGGGGGGGGGGGGGAAACCCAAAAAAAGTGGGGCTGGGATTGCAGAAAAACTCCGTCCCCAAGCACAGGGAGGTTTTTGTTAAAATTTAAAGTGGAAAAACTGGGTTGATTGCCTCTGGAGAGGGAGGGGGGGGGGTATTTATAAGGAGGGGGGAGGGAGGCCAAACCTTAAAGGGGTATTAAATTTAAAAAAAAATATTGGGCCTAAAAAATGGGCTGGGATTTACCTTTTTTTATGTCATTGCTGCCACCCGAAACTTTAGTTTAAAGGGGCAGGAGGGGTGTTTTTTGGGGGGGGGGATTTCGGGTTAGTTAAAGAGGTTTCCTGGGGGGGTGGGGGGGTGAGGGGGGGAACTGTGTTATTGGGGGACCCAGTTTTGTTGTTTGGAATGGGAAAAAGGGGGGGCCGGTTTCCGGGGGGACACCAAGGCCAGGGTTTTTTTTTTAACAAAATTTTTTTTTTATTGTGGGGACCCAAAAGAAACTGAAACTGGTTATTACTATTGCATTTTTGCTATGTTTTTGGGGATTGTAAAAAATGGATATTTTAACTTGCTCTGGAATCTGGAAAGGGGGATTGGGGGATTGCGGGATTTGGGAGGGGGTTTTGGGGCTTGGAGTTGTGTGTTTGGGGGAATATAAAAAAAAAGTTGAAATATTTTTTGGTTTTTTTTCTTTAACCATAAACTTTTTTATTGTGTCAAGATATAAAGTAATACAAACAGAGTACAGTATTTGCTCATTGTAAGACCAAATTTTCAACTTTTATCCCCAGATACACAACACAGCACATCTCCCCAAATTCATCTTCAGATTTCAGAATAGTAAATATCCAATTACAATCAATTAGCAATATTAATAACAGTCAGTTTTGTCACAATTAAAAATTGTACCTGGCTGTGGACGGCTCCATCCACACAACTGCCATAGACGCAATACCAGGAACCTCTACACCAGAGATCCCAACTCCCTTTACCTAATCTAAGTTCCGGTGAAACCAAGACCAGAAGTATCCAGCCAATTTAGCCCATATTTTATTATATTAAGTTTGGCCCCTCTCTTATAATACACCCCCTCTCTCCAATCGCGATCAGCAATTACACTTTATTAAACAAACTCCTGTGCTGATGGAGGTTCTGCATCCAGCCCTTTTGTCGCTATTAACTTCCTTGCCATAAATAAAGCCTAGATATCGTGATTTTTCAGCCTCTGAAAACCGTTAAGTCCCTACATTATCCCAAAATACAAACCAAACGGAATTCATTTCCATTGTAATTGAAAATTCGTGGATCAATTGGACAATAAATATCCAGATCGCTCTAGTTTAGGGCATGCCAGAACATATGAATCAGAGAGGCCGGTGGACATGACCACTGTTACACAGAGGAGAGGTCCCGAATTCCAATTTTATGCAGAATAGAGGAGTTCTGTAATCTCGATGTATTAAGACTAATTTGAGAGATTCGATGCTGTTTCCACTCACTGAAATCATGGTTGGTCACTCAGTATCTCCTCCCAAATATTAGGCGTCTATGGGGCCAATATCCTTCTTTCAACTATACGTAAATCTATTGGGTTTCTAGTAAAAAAGTTTGGCAAACACAAAAAATTTATATAAGTGGATAATTAGGTCACTTTGTTGTTTGATGTTCTTGACCCTATCTATTGGATATAAACTTGCATTATATTGAATTGTGGTCTGATTTTTCTGCATTATAAGCGTGCACTAAAACTGTAATATTTGTATAGCTGTGTATGCGGTAAAGCAAAATTCATTTGCATTGCTGAAAACTTTTCAAGCACCCCCTGATCTGTAAGCAGTTGAGAGACATAATTGTAGGCCCTAGATGCCCCATGACTCGAATCCCTGGAGCACAAAAAGTTCAGACAACCAAGGGGGTATTCCAAATCTCGGGTATAGGATGGGGGGGGGGCGTAGCCACCGAAGCCCATAATTCCACCGTAATTTCCACCACAGTTTATGCATCAGATATAAAGTTGGAAACTTTTTGGAAGTGCACTAAAAAGAGTTTTTGCCTCTGTTTACATAAAGATTGGGAGAATTAAATTAGTGGTGTATAGTTTCAATTTTAAATCCTTATTCTCCTCCCATCCCAATCTCTCATATATTACGTTTGTGCTGCCAAGAAGGTAAAATGCTGGATTAGGAATTGCCACCACTCCCTCTCTTTGCACAATCTGCAGAGTTTCTAGCATTTATCCGGGCATGTGTTACTGCCCCAGATAAGGGCTCGAAAATGGCATTGACTTTAAAAGAATCTCTGGGGGAGCCAGATTGGAGAGTTATGTAGGAGGTACAACAACTGGGGCATCCAAATCATTTTTTTTTTTTATCGTTTAGAATTTTTATTCATTTTCAAGGAAAATTGAACAACACACAACCTAATACCATTATTACAGTCAACATATAGGAAGGGATGGAGATGGGAGGAAAAGGGAAGGGGAAAGGAGTGGGGACAGAAAGCCATGAGTTCAACATTCAGAATCATATTGACAACTAATTCTACTTTCTAGTTTGTTAAGGTAGCTATACAATATTACAAAACAGATTTGAAAAAAGTTACTCGTCATTACTCAAAACCATGAAAAAGTTTAACTGTACCCTTTACCGAACACATTAACATCAACAACATATTCAGTCAATGACGGAAGTGTTTGGATAAGGTCCAAGGTAGCCAGTTTTCTCTAATTTTAATTAATGTATGTGGGGGGATTGCCAGATTTGTCTCACAGTAGTATTGCCTGTTATACCCTTTGGATAATTCCATAGACGTAGCATTCCAAATCATTATAACTCAGATTTGATCTTCCCGCTATCGTTAATGGTAATTTACGCCTGACATCCAATTTATTTTTAAATTTAACAAGCCAATGGATCCAGATTCAACCGCCAAATTCCAGTAAATTCACTGAAATATTTATACCCAGGTATCGGAAAGAATGGGACACTAGAAGTGGTATATACTCCAGGGAGAGTAAATTGATCCATGGCAATCCACTGGCATAATGACAGACTTTCCCCCAAATTAATTGTCAACCAGAGTAGGCACCATAGCTTTTAATTTCATTATTGACTCTGGCAATGAGCCACCAGTATTAGCCAAAAATAAAAAAAAAAGTGAGAGATATATCGCGTATAAGGCTATTTGTTCCTCCAGCCTCCCTCTCCTAAAGCCTTCAATATGGGCGTTTGTTCTAATCTGAGCTGCTTACGGCTCAATTGCCAGGGCAATTAGCAATAGAGAACAAAAGGGCAGCCCTGTCTTGTTCCCTTTGCAAATCAAAGCTCTGATTGTAAATTATTAGACTGCAACCTTGGCCTTGGGATCAGTATAAAACAGCTTAGCCAAGATATAAAATTTTTGGCCAAAAAACCCAATTTATGTAAAACGCCATAAGAATTCACACTTCACACTGATCAAAGGCCTTAGCAGAATCTAAAGAACAGATAGACCTCGACCCAGCGTAATCAACACGAAGCTCCAGGTTCAGGTACAGTCTCCGTAAATATTGGACGTATCCCTCTGTGGTAAAAAACCGCCTGATCAGGATGCACCGAGATCTGTTACCACCGAAGTTAGTCTGTCGCAAACTGCCTATAGTAGTATTCTTGGTATCCACTGGGATTAGAGAAATGGGCTGTATGAATCAGGGAGCTATGGATCTTTATCGGTTTTATAACACCTATTATCACCGGCCTCTTGCATTGAAGCAGGTTAACCTGCCCTGTGTTCTCTGCATCCTGAAAACCTCCAAAAATTAGGTAACAACCCTCCCCAAAACTGCTGGTATATCTCTGTAGGCATCCATCCAACACCTGGGGACTTATTATTCCAAAGTCTTAACTGCCACCTGCAGTTCCTCATTGCGTAGAGGCGCATCCAATGCCTTCGCTGTTCTGATTAACATGGGAAGATCTATACCCCGTAAATAATTGTTGAGAATCTGAGGAGGGGAAACCTCAAAGTCTTGGATTTATATAAATGTTTATAAAATCCCCCAATATTTCTCACATAACATCCAAGGGTTTCTGGGAATTAATGATAGTGGCTATGTAACGGCCCGCTGCTCCCCATTCACCAAAATAAGTTTGCATCTTTAATAAATTGTTTATTTTCAGCAGTTTCTATCGAAATGTGTGTTCAGCGTATTTCTGCGCCTTACGCAGTTCCTCCCCGGATTGTGGAGTGCGAAGCAAAACGAATGATTCTCTGCAGCATTGACTTGCTCAGGATATTTTTTTCTAGCTGCACCCTTTTAATCTTCCCTGTTGCTAATTTCCCGAGTTAGCCCCCCTCTAGTTACCCTTCATAGTGTCCAACACTGTATCTGATCGGAGCTGAGTCCACAATTTCATCTGAAAGAATTCCTGCAAAGCATGTAGCCAATTTAAACTGTATCCATTAGTGGCAGCCAGAGAGCATTAAATCTCCACGCTCATTTTTCCTATGGATAAATCGGAATTTTAATTGTATCAGCATTGGCGAATGATCAGAAAAAAGGAGCGTGTAAGATACTTTGTTTTAGATACCAATTTGACGCCATAGCACATTGATTACCAAAGCCATATCTATTCTAGACAACTGTTATACATACTAGAATAACATGATTAGTGAAAATCATTAGGGTGTTAGCACGCCAGATGTCTACAAGTTCCAACTTTCCAATCATGTGTCCAAACGGAGTCAATGCTGAGGGTAGTAGTACATTATTTGCTGATAATTTATCCAATGTGGCGTCCACAGAACAGTCTTAAAATCCCCATAATAAGAATGGGACATAAGGATAACCATCACTACAAATTAAACACTGTTTTAAAGGTTCTTACTGCATTTATAGGGTGGAGGTATATAATGTTTACCAAACTAATGTAAAGTATATATTTTACAGTATACCACATATATATCTCCCGATCCCCATTCTCCAATCCAATAGCCAGACATTTCAAATAGAATGGATTATGGGTTAATAATACTGACGCTCTTGAAATAATTCTGTGTAAACACATGACTCGCCCAACCCACCCATGCCCTTGAAGCACTGTACTGTATGGACACTAAATGTGTCTCTTGAATAAACAATATAGCTGGCTGGATATTGGGAAAGAAAATTAAACATAGCATATCTTTTGTTTGGGTCACTCTGTCCCCTGACTTCCAGGAGAGCAGTGTTATCTTATCCGCCTTCTAACATCTGTGTCCATTAAATGGACCAAGTACTTCAATGTCAAGATGATGGATGGAAGCCGTCCCGACTGCCTCTCAAAGTAGCAAGAGCAGTTGAGGACAGATAAACCCTCCACCCATCAGAAATAACATGTAACCAACAATTGTAAAATATTACAAATACAAGAAATTAAAAATGTGCAAAATTGTAAACAGCCCTAAAAATGGGGCTCAAGTCTCCATACGACGGAAGTGAAGGCACAGTTAACTGCACGTAACAAGACACTAAACAGTTCTTCTCCAACCACCCCCTGCTCCTAAAAATTTTTTTTAATAGAACCCTGTGTTGAGCAAGACAAAAAAATAAAGCAGAAAAATTCTCCCCCGCCCCCCCCTCCCCCCCCCCCCCTGAGAGGGGAAGTGAAGAAAATGTGTCAGTGGTGATCACTTATCTCTCCCGGAAATCCTCTGGAAGCTGCGCTTTGTGGAGGATTCATTTCTGGTCAATCCACTGCATAGCGTCTCTTGGAGTTCAAAGAAATGCGTAGATTTTAACGCCAACCAACTCGGAGTCTGGCTGGGAATTGCATGGCGATTGCACCCGAGCACCCGGGAGCCGCTCTTGAATCTCTGGAAATGCGCTCTTCTATTTTTGACCTCTGTAGAGAAATCCGGATAGAAGGAGATCCGACAGCAGTCCACATACGTGCCTGCTGATGGCGCGCTTTGCGCAGTACTGTGTTCTACTATCTTTAAGTGCAGCAGCTTAAGAAGCCACTGATATAGGCGGGGCCCCTGGAGATAATGGGCGCATTTGGGACCCTGTGCCACCCTCTCAACTGCAAAATAGAAGTAAAGAGTCCTTTCCAAAGATATTAGTGAGCAAGGTTTTTAAAGACATCTTGATGGGTTGGAGCCCCTCCATTTTTTCGGGGCACATCCCACAATGCGCACATTGTTTCTGCGGCTGAGCGATTCTCCAGGTCTCAGTCTGGCGAGTAGGGCCTTAATCATATGAGATGCGGGGACTCACTGTCCCGCTGCAAAGGATTGAATTGATCATCCAAATCATGATTATACATTTTCACTATGGTTTCAGCAGCTTTGACCGCTCAGATATCGCAGCATTATCATGCCGCATGATGTTGATATCCTCTTTAAGACCCTCCAAACTTGTGTGAGTCAGGGTGGTAAAGCAGTATTGCATTGGTGAACAGCTTGGAAGCGCATTCCCTCAGTGTAGGCTCCTCTGTATCATTGCTGTGCTTGTAAACTCGGAGTGACTGAGTATTTGTTTTAGGTCTAGCTCATGTATGCATGCTGCTGGCACTTATCTCTTCCTGTGCTCCTTGACTTGTCTGTCACAGCTACATGCTTGTATATGTCAGATCCTGCTGTGCTACTGGAGACTCTATGCAGAGGAAGAAGTAGAAGGTGTTATGGGCATATTGGGCTAAATTAGACAGTGTCCCATGTGGTACCTCTGCTTGCTTCCCTGGCTGTTCTTGCAGTGCCACGCGGTCCTGGGTCTTCTTGTTCAGCCCCCACTCTCCCATTTCTGTGGCTCCTTGTTGCGGCGAGTCATCGCACTGCAGGTCTGAAAGTGACCAGAATACCTCGGTGAGTATGGAGAAACAGCCTCTGATTGTTGCTCCACGGGTTTGTAAGTCATTGACTGTCCAACACAGGCTTTACAGGAGCAAGTGCTGGAGCTCTTCTTAGAAGCTGCTGCTCAGCTTGCCAGTCAGGCTCCGCCCCCAGCCAGTCTCTTTAGCAATGACCCTTTGTGGCTTCCTTTCCTTGTGGAGTGAGTCAATGACTGTCATCTGGACAACTGTCAAGTCAGGAGTCTTCCCCATGATTGTGCAGTTACTGAACCAGATTGAGGTACCATTTAAAGGATTAGGAAACCTTTGTGTGTGGCACCATGAGTCACCTATTGACCTTTCACATATTATTCTACTTTTCGGATAAAGTGAATTTTGGGTTGTCATTAGCTGGAAGTCATAATCATCCACATTAAGAGAAATAAATGCTTGAAATATATCGCTCTGTGTGTAATGAGTCTATACAATATATGAATTTGAATTACGGACATACAATAACTTTTAGATGATATTCTAATTGTTTAAGATGCACTAGTAGATAGCAAAATAGTTCTGTCCACGACTATATTGACACATGACTTTATCATTGAGCCACCACAGTGCCCTTATGTTATCTAATAAGTCCAATATGTCCAAAAAAGAGACGTTGATGTTGATGATAGGTACCAGTTTCACCGGACATGGTTGAATAGTATATTTATTTGTATGTATACCTCTATTGCTTGTTTTTGGGTTTATTACTGAAAACGTGTCAGATTCATCTTTGTGCTTTTGTAGTGTTGCCACACATTTGGCTGGCTTTATCTACCTACACCCCTGCATTTTTTAATAGTATACCAATATGACTAAGATATTTATACCAATATGACCAACCAGTATGATCAAGATTCCATAACAGGGACTGCATATAGAGTTTAATAGATATAGTTTGTGGGGTCGCCCTTTTCAGGGCGGGTTTCCCACTAAGGGACATAACAGGGTGAGTGGTTGACAGATAATAGCAACTACAGCATATCCCCAACCTTCCCCTGTTTTCTTTGTGTATCCCACAAGATGAAACATGTGATGTTCCAATCAGTTTGTATGTTTTTGATTTATTTGATTTATTGGATACTAACATATTTAATTGATTTAATTGAAAGTAAAGTTTTATCTATAGACATAGGGTTGGAATTTTTGGCCTCTTGTTATATAGTATTGGGGTTTAACTATCTAGGCAAGAATTGGGGTCCAGTTACATCTTTTAGCTATGCTTGTATCATGAGGGGATGTTTTATTTTAAATCGGTTCACCACTGGAACAGCCTTGGACAATAAGCGGATTAAAAAAGTTCCCTTGCTGGGGCAGTCTGTGAGGAAACCTGGCAGTAAGGGTCCCTGCACAGGGGTATGGTACGCTATGGATTTCTGTAGTGGATTTTCATGTGGAAAATGTGCAGCATATTACAATAGCAGGAATGCAGATGGGATTTTAAGAAATCTTATCCACATCCCAAGCAAAAAAATCAACACGGAAATTAACATGCGGTGCAGATTTCCAATCCGCTTCACATGAATTTGTGTTGCAGATATGCTGGTAACCTCTGCAGCAATGCGGGTAGCACTCATCTCAGGATATGTCGCTGAGCATGTGCACTCAAGTTCTTTGGTCGACCATGGCGAGGCCTGTTCTGAGTGGAACCTGTATGGTCTTAGCCACCGCGCTGCAGCTCAGTGTCAGGGTGTTGGCATCTTCTTATAGCCTCGGCCATCTTTATGTAGAGCTAAATTTCTTATTTTCAGATCCTCAGACAGTTCTTTGCCATGAGGAGCCATGCTGAGCTTCCAGTGTCCAGTTTGAGAGAGTGTGAGAGCGATAACATCAAATGTAACACACCTGCTCCCCAATTACAACGCAGACCTAGCAACACTAACGAGGGAAAATGGAAAATTGGGCACAGTTTGTCTATTTTTATTTAGGTGTGTACTCACTTTTGTTCCTAGCAGTTTAGACATTGATGGTTGTGTGTTGAGTTATTCTGAGGGCACACTAAATTTACACTATTATACAATCTTTACACTGACTACTTTACGTTGTATGACAGTATCAGATCTTCAGTGTTGTCCCATAAAAAGATATAATACAATATTTACATGTAAAATGTGAGGAGTGTACTCACTATTGTGAGATACTGTATTATGCAAGCTCTGCTTGAAGACATCTTGGACAAGTTGGTACGATTACTAATTTGTGAAGTTACTGGGTGCTGCACCTGTCCTTATGGGTGACTCCTCCTGTGCCTGGTCAATCACAGTCCCCTATGTGGGATATTACCTGTGGCCACCACAGTTTGGTCTGTTAGTAGAAGAGATTGTGAGGTCACTGGGGTAGGAAGTGAAGTCATCTGAAGGATGGATGCAGAGCAAGGTAGGTGGTATCTGTTCCATAAGTCACTTTGTGTTTTGTCACTGAATTTACTCTTTAAATTTATTATCCAGATTGGGATCATCAGCATCTATTCCAAGAGTGGACCCTGAAGCAGGTCAGACAAACGTGCTACAAGTGAGAACACCGCCTGCGTGTCTGGACCATTGCCGAGCGGGGCAGGTACGGTGCATGGATGCCAATAACACACAATGCCCAACATTGGTTCTTAATATTATATATGCTGAGATATTAAAGGGGTGTTCTCACCATAATGTTTCAAAGGACCTGTTCTTCACAGCCAGCTTCAGTCTCCTACTTCCTGTTCAGGCTGAGGGTGGTTCTATAGCTTCAGACTCCCACTTCCTGTTGACACTGTGGGCGGTTCTATAGCTTGAGGCTCCTACTTCCTGTTCAGGCTGGAGGCACTTATACAGCTTGAGGCTCCTACTTCCTGTTCAGGCTGGAGGCACTTATACAGCTTGAGGCTCCTACTTCCTGTTCAGGCTGGAGGCACTTATACAGCTTGAGGCTTCTACTTCCTCTTCAGGCTGTGAGTGGTTCTACAGCCTTAGGCTCTCACTTCCTTTTCAGGCTGTGAGCACTTATACAGCTTGAGGCTTCTACTTCCTCTTCAGGCTGTAAGTGGTTCAAAAGTTTTAGGCTCCCACTTCCTGTTGAGGCTGTGTGAGGTTCTACAGCATCACGCTCCCACTCCTGTTGAGGCTGTGGGCAGTTCTACAGCTTCAGGCTCCAACTTCCTATTCAGGCTGTGGGCTGTCCTGCAGCTTCAGGCTCCACTTCCCGTTGAAGCTGTGGGTGGTTCTGGAGCTTCAGGCTCCCACTTCCTGTTGAGGCTGTGGGCAGTTCTGCAGATTCAAGCTCCCATTTCCTATTCAGGCTATGGGTGGTTTTACAGCAGTGACTGACATTTCAGCTCAGCTGATCCTGTTAGTGGGACATTGGTGATGAAGGGGTTTTAACAATAGGGCCAAAGGCTATAGAACTCTAAAGGGTTAAAGTTTGTCCTTAAGAAAGATATACAGGCTCCTGCTAAAACACAGCAGGGAGTGCCGTCAGTACCCCAGCCAGGGCTGCCAGAGCAGAGAGAGGGGGTTGGTAACCTAGGGAAGCTTGTGTACACTAGCAGGAGATAAGATCTGCTCTAGCTTTGAAAAAAACAAAGTATTTGGTAATAGTCTTTATCTTTGCTTACATGTTTATAGCTATTTAATCTGGTGATATCACCATATTACAGGCCTAAAGCCTTAGGCTGCACTACTGAGAGATTGTGATGACAATATGTCCATTTATTTTTTATAAGTGTAATGTTACACCTTTAGTGAGTCAAAAGTCCTGGCTTGAATTAGGGCAGTTATGTGTATGTATATGGAGACTCTTTACATTTAGTAAATTGGAGCCAAATGTATATACAAGGAACCCGGGTGCAGTTTGTGCTCTGTGTCAGCAATGGGAAACGCCTGCAATAAACCGGAGGATCACTCGGAGCAAATGACCAAAACTGGAGGATCCAGCTGATTCAATATAGTACAACTTTCATTATCACGCCATTAAAATCGTGGTACATACATGTAGTTCCCACAATGATGCTTTGGAATAGATCCTTAGAGTGGTTGCAGATACCACAGGACACTTTCAGAGTCTTGTGGAGTCCATGTCTTAATAGGTCAGAGCTATCTTAGTGGTAGGAGGGGGACCTACACGCTATGAGGCAGGTGATTTTTAGGGGTTTTGCTGATCGGTGTAGTACACAGTCACTTCCACATTATTCAGAACAACCAGCACCTGGGTCCCTAATTGCAAGAAAGTGAAATCGGGGACTCACATTGGTTACAGTGCCTTCTGCGAAAGTATTCAGGGCCCCTTTGAACTGTTTTCAACCTTTTGCCACATTTCAGCTTAAAACATAAAGAAATATACAAATTAAATTTTTTTGGTTTGGAACATGAATCTACAAAAAGTGGGGCGGCAATATTACTCAGGCCCTCCCTTAGAGTTTAATACTTGTAGCGCCACCTTTTGCTGCAGTTACAGCTGCAAGTCGCTTGGGGTTTGTCTCCATCATTTTTGCAACATCGAGAGCCTACATTCTTGCCATTCGCCTTGGCGCAGCTGGAGCTCAGTGGGTTGGATGGAGAGCGTTTGTGAACAGCTGGAGCTCAGTGAGGTTGGATGGCGAGCGTTTTGTGAACACTGAGCTCAGTGAGGTTGGATGAGAGAGCGTTTTGTGAACAGCTGGAGCTCAGTGAGGTTTGGATGGCGACGTTCTTGTGAGCAGCTGAGCTCAGTAGAGGTTGATTGGAGAAGCGTTTGTGAGCAGCTGGAGAAACAGTGAGGTTGGATGAGAGCGTTTGGGTGAACACTGGAGCTCAGTGAGGTTGATGGAGAGCGTTTGCGTGAGCAGCTGGAGCTCAGTGAGGTTGGATGGAGAGCGTTGTGAGCACCTGGAGCTCATGAGGTTGGCGTGGAGAGCGTTTTGTGAGCAGCTGGAGATCAAGTGGGTTGGATGGAGAGCGTTTTGTGAACAGCCTGGAGCTCAGTGAGGAGGTTTGATGGAGAGCGTTGGGAGCACTGGAGCTCAGTGAGGTTGGAATGGAGTGCGGTTGAGTGAACAGCTGGAGCGTCAGTGAGGTTGATGGAGAGCGTTGTTGAAACTGGAGCCTCAGTCAGGTGGCCGAGAATCGTTTGTGAGCACTGGAGCTCAGTGGAGTTGGATGGAAGCGTTTGTGAGCACTGGACTCAGTGAGGTTGATGGGGCGTTTTGAGCAGCTGGAGCTCAGTGAGGTTGGATGGAGAGCGTTTGTGACACTGGAGCTCAGTGAGGTTGGATGGAGAAAGCGTTTGAACAGCTGGAGCTCATGAGGTGGTTGGAGAGCGTTTGTGGAATACAGTGCTGGAGCTCAGTGTAGTGTAGGATGAGAGGTCTTGTGATCACTGGAGCTCAGTGAGTTGGATGAGAGGGCGTTTGTGGAGCTGGCTGGAGCTCAGTGAGGGTTGGATGGAAGAGCTTTCTTGTGAGCAGCTGGAGCTCTGAGGTTGGATGGAGAGCTGTTTGTGAGCGCTGGAGCTCAGTGAGGTTGGATGAGAGCGGTCTGTAGAGCCGCATTTTTCAGCTCTTTTCCACAGATTCTCCATTGATTCAGGTCTGACTGTGACTCGGAGGCCATTTATCTAACACCTGGAGACGGTTAGTTGGGAACCTTCCTTTGTAGATTTTGCTTTAGTTTGGAGATCATTTGTCTTGTTGGAAGATAAATCTCCTCCATCTCAGGCTTTTGCAGACACCACAGGTTTCCTTCCAGAATGGTCCTGGATTGCTCCATCCATACTTCCCATCAATTTTAACCATCTTTCCCTGTCCCTGCTTCGAAGATCAAGCCCAACATGATGCTGCTCCCCACCATGTGTGACAGTGGGGATGGTGTTTCAGGGATAAGTGTGTTGCGTTACGCCAAACATATCATTTTGCATTGTTGGCCAAAACGTTGATTTTGGTTTCAATCTGAGCAGAGCCCTTCTTCCACCACTTGTTTGGTGTCCCTCCTCCCAGGCGGCCCTTCTTTCCACATGTTGGTGTCTCCCAGGCGCCCCTTCTTCCACATGCTTGGTGTCCCTCCCAGGCGGCCCCTTCTTCCACATGTTTGGTGGTCTCCCAAGGTGCCCCTTCTTCCACAGTGTTTGGTGTCTCCCCAGCGGCGCCCCTTCTTCCACATTTTGGCTGTCCCTCCCAGGCGCCACCTTCTTCCACATGTTTTGGTGTCTCCCAGCGCCCCTTCTTCCACTTGTTTGGTGTCTCCCAGGCGCCCCTTCTTTCACATGTTTTGGTGTCTCCCAGGCGGGCCTCCTTCTTCCACATGTTTGGTGTCTCCAGGCGGCCCCTTCTTCACACATGTTTGGTGTCTCCAGGGGCCCCTTCTTCCCACATTTTGGTGTCCTCCCAGGCGGCTTGTTATGGATATCTTTGAGAAATGGCTTCTTCTTGCCTCTTCCTAAAGGCCAGATTTGTGCAGTGACTGATTGTTGTCCGATGGACAGACTTTCCCACCTCCAGCCTGTAGATCTCTGCAGTTCATCCAGAGTGACAGGGCCTCTCTCTCGGACTGCATCTCTGATCAGCTTCTCCTTGTTTGAGTATGCAAGTTTAGAGACGGCCGGTCTTGGTAGATTTGCTGTGGTCTGATGCTTTCCTGTCCATTTCAATATGATCGCTTGCACTGTAGCTCCTTGGATGTTTAAAAGTCTGTAAATATTTTGTTTCCAGATCCGGCTTTAAGCTTCTCACAAGCAGTTATTAATGGACTTGGCCTGGTGTGGTTCCTTGGTCTTCATGAGCTCTCGGGCGCTTTATAAAAACAGAACCCTGAGACTATCACAGAGCAGGTGGCATGTATACAGAGACTTGAATTACACACTGGTGGTTTATTTTATCATCATCATCATCCATCATATAGGACACATGATCATTCAGAGATCGTCTCTGAAGTTCTGGGTGTGAGTATGCTGCACTGGAAGTAAAGGGGCCGAATAATTTTGGCACTCCCCACTTTTCTATTTTTTTTATTTTTTACAAAAGTTTAAAATATCCAATAAATTTTGTTCCACTTCACAATTTTGTGTCCCACTTGTTTTGAGATCTTCAAATTTTTTTTAATATTCTTATTGATTGAAGCCTGAAATGTGGCAAAAGGTTGAAAAGTTCTAGGGGGCCGAATACTTTCGCAAGGCACTGTATAATTCTGATGTCTCCTTTTGTGGCAAAAATATTTTAGGTGGCCAACCCCTAAAGATAATCCACTGTCCAGAGTAACCCATGTGTGAAAAAGCAGAGAGAGAGCTGGGAGTGACTCAATAAGGTCCTGGTAGGAGAGGTCACCGGTTTCTGAGCCGACCGCACCCACACCTGCTGGAGGGTCCATAGAGCCAACACCACCATACGAGGGGCCCCACAAGCCTGACCAGTCCATAGAGACAACACCACCATCCAGGGCCCCTAACAGCTGCCTGGAGGAACCTGAGCCAACACCACCATCCAGGGGCTCCACACTGGCTCACTTGGGGTCTGTGGAATCAGGGGCCATAGTGGTGCTTGGAAGTCTTGGTCCTGCTCTTTCAACCAATGTTGGACATTTCTAGTCGTGTGATATGTCGCATTGTCTTGTTGGAAGATCCCATCCACCTCAAGGGAAGACAATTGGCATGTATGGGTGAACGTTATCTGCAACAATGGATTCATGCCCAAAACAGGTGTGACATGGATGAGTGAACCAGAGAATGCCCTGAGAACCTTCCCTACACCATAATGCTGCCATCACCGGCTTGTGTTCTTCCAGCAATAGTTGCAGGGTGTTTGTTCTCTGATGTTTTTGCCTGACTCACCAATTTCCATCCGTCCTATAAAGCAGAAAATGTGATTAATTGAAGAAGACAACCATTTGCCAATCAGAGCATGTCTAATTCTGAAAGCTATGAAAATTGAAGCCTTTTCTGCCAATTCAGCTTGGTTAGCAGAGGTGCAGTGACATCTGTCTGCTGCGGGGCCCCATACACAGTAGGGTTAGCAAGGTGCAGTGACATCGGCGTCTGCACCGGTGGCCCCATATACGTAGGGTTAGCAAGGTGCAGTGACATCCATCTGCTCCCAGGCACCATACACAGTAAGGGTTAGCAGAGGTGCAGGTGACATCTGTCCTGCTCCGGGGCCCATACACAGAAGGTTCTAGGCAGAGGGGCAGTGACATCTGCTGCCTCCGGGCCCATACACAGTAAGGTCAGCAGGAGGTGCAGTACCATCCAGTCTGCTCCGGAGCCCCATACACAGTAGGGTTTAGCAAAGGTGGCAGTGAACCATCCATCCTGCTCCGCGGCCCCTTACAACATTAGGGTTATTGAAGGTGCAGTGAACATCCGTCTGCTCCGTGGCCCATACACAGTAGGGTTAGCAGAGGTGCAGTTGACATCCGTCTTGCTCTGGACCCCATACACAGTAGGGTTAGCAGAGGTGCAACTGACATCCGTCAGCTCCGGACCCCACACAGTAGTAGCAGAGGTGCAGTACATCCGTCTGCTACCGGGGGGGCCCCATACACAGTAAGATATCAGAGGTGCAGTCACATCCACTGCTTCCGGGCACATACACCGTAGGGTTAGCGAGGTGCGGTTGACAGCCGTCTGCTCCGGGGCCCCATAACACATTAGGGTAGCAGAAGGTGCATTGACATCCGTCCTGCTTCCGCGCCCCATGACACAGTAGGGTTACAAGGTGCAGGACATCTGTCTGCTCCGGGGGCCCCATATAACCGATGTTTTTAGCAGAGGTGCAGTGACATCAGTCTGCGCCGGGGCCGCCATAGAACAGTAGAATTGAGCAGAGGTGCAGTGACATCCGTTTTGCTTTTCCGGAGCCTCCATACCACAGTAGGGTTAGCAGAGGTACAGTGAATCCTCTGCTCCGGCGCCCCCATAACCCACAGTAGGTGTTAGCAGAGGTGCATGACATCCGTCTGCTCCGGAGCCCCCTTACACAGTAGGGTTAGGCAGAGGTGCAGTGACATGCTCTGCTCCGCGGACCCCATACACAGTTAAGGGTAGCAGAGGTGCGGTGAGCATCCGTCTGCTCCGGACCCCATACACAGTAGGTTAAGCAGAGTTCACTCAGTGACATCCGTCTGCTCCGGGGCCCATACACAGTATGTTACAGAGGTGCAGTGACATCTCCGGTCTGCTCCAGGTCCCCATACACAGTTAGGATAGCAGAGTGCAGGACATCCGTTCTGCTCCAGGGCCCATACACAGTAGGGTTAGCAGAGGTGCAGTGACATCCATCTGCTCCGGAGCCCCATACACCATAGGGTTCGCTGTTGTGTTAGACACACGTAAGGTCGCCCCCTGGGTCATTTTGGCGGTGAGCTGCTCCCTGTGTCTTCCGCCATCCTGCACTTTTGTAGCTGACGTCTCCCTCTCACATCAATGACGTGGTTTCCGCAATTTCCACATCACTTATTCATATCACCACAGCCAATAATCCCTTTTTGCAACTCTGATAAATTGCCCCTTTTAAAGCAATAGGGATATGTGTACAGACAGCCTATCACACCTTACATTGAAACCAAGCCAGCGCACCACACACAACTTCCTTTTTGTGCTGTCGACATCAAGAGTAGAAGGTGGTCATAATAATGTGAATCGTCCGTGTGTGAATCATATGATCTGAGGTGCTTTATTCTTTTATGATTAGACAGTCATGATACATGATACGCGCCGGATACATGAATCTTGTGATTTTATAGTTCACCATTAGATGGCGCCCTGTCTACATTTCAGTAATCGGATGCCTTCATTGGTAAAATCCTTATTGTCAGCACTGAGAGTCTTGTAGGTAAAGGCGAGCAGTTTGACAAAAACGGACAGACTCTCGCTGATTCGTTCTTTGCAGCTCCCAGTCAAAATGTTGGATTGCTTAAAATTCCTGGCATGAGCTGAACAATTTTCATGGGAACGTCTGGTCGTGCCAAAATATTAGCAAAAGTTCTTACATAGAGAAAATGATGGCAGATGGGAGGCAGCGAGGGGGGGGGGGGGGGTCCATGGGGGGGTTTAGGTGCTTTTTAACGCCTTAACGACCGCCCACTATCTTTTGACTGCGGACGGATCGTGTTGTTTGTCTGCAGCGACGCCAAAAGAAGTTGCGCCTACAGACGGGGTTTGCAGCTCCTGTAGTTAACAGCTCTGTACCTAGAGCGGTCTCTGTGAACGACAGGGACAGGAGGAAGCCTCCGATCCCATGGGTAACAGCAGCATAATAATAGAGGATTCCCATGCTCCCATGGGGGACACCAGGATTCCCAATGCCCAATGGAGCCTGGAATGTCTGTAACAGTCCTGCTCTCTGGGGACCAACAGTAGCCCCAGAGCTGTATGCATAGTAAGGCTGCTGTTAGGGCGCACTGTGTGTTGCCCTGACATCAGCCTGTGTCATACTGACACCGAGTGCAATGTATTAGCATACAAAAGTATACGGGAGTGTGTTTATTTATTACTAAATGTAAAACTAAGGGCCACATGTATGAAAACTGTTTAGGTCTAAAAAACTCATCACCTTTTGCGCCCAGTAGTATTTATGGCAAAACAGTGAGTTTTAGAACAAAAAAAAAAAAACAATAAACTGGTTTCATACATGTGGCCCTAAGTGTAACAAATTTCCTTAATAAATTAAAAAAACATAAAAAAGTTGGGAAAAATTAAATAAAAATAAATGTTTAATAAAAGAATGATTGTGCACACATTACACAGACAAGAAACCCCTACACATATTAGGTATCCGCACAACTATTATAACCTATAGAATTCATCTAACAGGTTATTGAGTGTAAACAGTGAATGGTGTAAAAAATTATTTAAAAAATCCAATGCAGAAAAACGCTTTTTTTAATGTTCACGCTGCAAAAAAAAAAAAAGAAAAAGAAAAAAAAGACACAGTAATTTTTTAGATGTAAAACCTCAACCTTAACGCCCCTTAAAAAATACAACGTCTCTCACATTAAACAAGTCCTCATACAACTGCGACACTGAAAAAATAAAAAAGTTACCACTGTTGAAACACAGGGAGGCAAAAATTACAAAATTAGCCTTCATTAAGGTCTTTTAAGCCTGGTGCTTAATGAGTTAAACATTCCTAAAATACCTTTGGGTTCATTTCCCAACAGCAACATATTAATAACAGCTCCATGTTGCACTCCATGTTGTGTACAAAGGTATTCTCCATTGCTGTCCTGTATAAAGTTGTCATGCGCCCTTCATTTGCCACTATATAGCTTCATACCAGTGTACGTGAGGCTTTGTATCCGACGACTGAAACCCATACGGTATATTCAGACTTCACACATTAGGTACACAAAAATCCGAGCCGGAATCAGAGCACATGCCACATCTAAAATCCACACCTTTTCACATGGATTTTAGTTATGTGCTTTTAATCCCTTAAAGACCCACTATACAAGGCGAGTCCCCCAGGGTAGAACGGAAGGGGACTGTAGGTTTGTTCTTAAAGGGGTTGTCTCCGCTACAAAGATTAGCTTTCAACATGTTGGAACACTAAATGAAGACTTTTTCCAAATATATTGCATTAGTCATTTTATTTGTTAAGGAGCTCAAGTGATTTTATCAAACTTCTGTGCTCTCTCTGTTCCTAAGTGACCGACCTGTGAACTTCTCTGTCTCTCCCCTCCCCCCCTGTTTTGTTCTATCTGACTCGCAGGAGTGACATCATCACACAGGTCGCTGGGGGGGGGCACACAGAACTCCGGACACTGAGAGCTTGTGTGGTTATCTGAACTTCAGACAAAAGCCAGTAATTAACTACTGCTGTTTAATTACACTCTAGAGCTTCCTGGTCCTGACAGCTTAGATTATCTAACTTAGGCAGAGGTCTGAATACATTGAGCTCCATATGCTAATATACAGACAGCATGACCAGGAAGTGACAGAGCAAAAGCAGCATTATTTCATTCAATGCATGCCATAATCGTGAGATGAGACAACCCCCGTTAAGTTGGAAGTTGTATGTAAGTGGAACAGATATTTTACTTTAATGTAACTCCAGCACAAAAGTTCTTTTTAGTTTTGGGGGTAGTGCAGGGAAAGGGTTTTTTACAATTTGTTTTTCTTCTGTTTCCTCTGTTAAGAAGATTTCACCTCATTTTAACATCTCCCGTGCTGAAGGTGTCAAATGCTGGAACTTGTTTGTTTCACAGCTGACTCTCTCTGGGTGGGGGAACATGACTGGAACTACAAGTGCAGCATGCGGCATAAAGTCTCAATTTTGTAACTAGAAGACAGATGTACAGTTCGGTACAGTGTAAGGTCGATTTAATTATTGTCAGTGCATTCTGTGGGATATTCTGAAAACATGACCTGTTGGTGGGGTGTGAGGACTGGAGTTTGGGAACCTGTGGTTTACATGGTTTCCGGAGACCTAATGTAGACTCCCAGGTCTAACTTCTGTGTCTGCTTTTTAGACCCCGCCAGATGTCGTGTTCAGTAGGATGCCTGAAAGTGTACAATCCAATCAGTATAACATAAATGCCGCTACATAAAGATAATGTGGTGTATTATAAGAGTAATCAAATTATTGCATGTTTAAGCCCCTAGTGGGACTAAAAAATAAAAATATAAAAAAGAATGTCCCACTAACCAAATCCCAATCTATAGAAAATAAAAAGAATCAACAAAACCTATTCATAATAATTGGTAATAATAATAATTGGTATCGCTGCAGCCGTAACAACCCAAACTACAAAATGACATGGTGAACATAAACAATGGCAAAAATGCATTTTTTGCAATAGAAAGCGATCATAAAGTCTTAAAGGGGTTTTCTAATCACTGGCTTTCGCAGACATGAGCTGTTTCTCTCTGTTACAGCTTCAAATCCAGGGGCAGGTCTTTCCTCCCAGTAGATGGGTCTTCCCTCACTGAAGACTGGTGACATCATCATGCTGGTGAGCGAGGGCAAAGGGAGAGGAGTCACAGCTCTGCAAGACCTCCCTGCATGGTCAGTTTCTCATGCCTGGCAGGGCTGCCACCTCTCTCCACAAACTCCTTTGTAACCAAACACCTGCATGCTGTAACAGTTATAACACACAGCCTGAACTGATTAGAAAACTAAATAGAATCCACTCTGCTCTCCCTCTGCTATCATGCAGGAGAAGACTGTGGGAGAGTGAATCTAGCAGCTAGAGACTCCGTAATTGCCCAGATCCTTCAGATATGGTTGGGAGATGAGCATAGAGGAGGTCAGGCAGCCTTTATTATACAGACACAGCCATCACAGATGAGACAGCCAGTTTCACTTTCATTTTCCACAATTCAGAGGGGAGTAAGCATAGAGTGCAGGCAGCCAATCACAGCACAGAGGGCGTGTCCCATCCAGGGGACATGTCCCAACAGGCTGAACTAAATATAAGTCAGCCAATCACAGCAAAGGGAGTGTGGTCCGATCTCAGGCTGCTGATTTAGCTCTAGACACACACAGATAAGCTCATAGCTGCTAACTAATATGATATTAGGTATGCAAACCAATTGCAAAAATGCTTATTTTTACTGTCCCCATCATTACAGATATGATCTTTGTAGCAAGAAATCCCCTTTAAGTACCACAAAATGGTGGCAGTAAGAACTAAAAAGTCATTCTGCAAAAAATAATCCCTCATTCAGATCTGTCAACAACCACAACAACAAAAGTATTAATAGGTCTTGGACTACAGAGACACAGAAACAAACATTTTATTTAAAAAGTGTTTTTATTGTGCAAAAGTGAATGAAAAAAACCCCAAAACTATAGAATTGTGGTATTGTCAAAATTGTTCTGACCCATAGATTAGTACCCTGTTTCCCTGAAAATAAGTCAGTGGCTTATACTTATTTTTGCTCCTAAAGACGAGCTAAGACTTATTTTTTAGGGGATGTCTTATTTTTCCATGAACAGGAACTCACATTTATTGTTGAACAAAAATCAACATGTATTAATATACTGTAGGGATTTCATCACAAACATCAGCATAAGCAGCCAAACTCTGAATTGCATCAAAAAAAAATGCACTAGGTCTTATTTTCGGGGGATGTCTTATTTTCGGGGAAACAGGGTATATGGTGAATTATGGGCATTTTTTTTTTTTAAAAGTTTTTTTTTTTTTTTTCCCGTTCTCCCTGAAAGAGTCTTGGTGCGGATTACGCCCCCCATAACAGCGTCAAAAACGATGATAAAACGCCCTAAGTTAATTTCCATTGACCCTATGTTTGTTAATTTTAGCTTTATTTTTGGTGCTTATTGTGAGGGCGGAAAAATAAATGACATGTCAGTTCTTTGAGGAGGTTGTCCTCCCCATTTTGTTTAGGGGCAAAAAACCCGCCCCCTAAAAAATTGTATCCTCACCTGAAATCCTTGCTCACAAGCGACATGGTAAAACTCTTCATCTTCAGCAGCCACTAAGGGGACCTCACTGCATTCAGATTTATTCAGATCGTCCACATTTTTTTTTTTTCAGATTTTTCGATAAAATGCACAGGTAAATCTGGTGGATTTAGGCCTTATTCAGAGACATCAGTAATGCTTTGCGCAGGTCTTACACGGCCAAAAAAAGGTAGCTGCTTTTCTTGCAGGGCCCCCTACCCTCCCCACCTAGACATGGGTGTGTTTAGACCTTTGAGGTGCACTCTGTCCGCATCTATGCCCCCCAACCCCCAAGTGGTGTTGTTTGTCGACCCTGACATCCCTTCCCTTGACCATTTGCTTCTGGCCCTCCATTTCTTTGCACTGAATCCCCACTATTACAGGGAGATTTAAAACATCCCAATTGAAACCCCACTCCATAAACAAGTATGTCCTGTCCTCTTTTTTGGGGCCTCTCCCGTGCCCTTTGGGGCCCATCAAAAGAGGGACACACGTGGACTATCTTCACCCCCTCTGTCCCCTATCAAACCCCCTAAAACTCCCCTTTCCCCACTTTGCCCAAAATCCCCATTTTCCCCACTATCTCCCTCCCCTGCCCCTCCCCCCAAATTATACCCCCACGCAGGAACCACAAAACCCTTAAACCCCTCGCGCTCTTGGCTGTCTTGCCCCCTCTTCCATACCCTCATTTGTGACCAGAGCAGTCACCACTTTCTACAACCACAATCAGCACCTCTTGACGGGGTGCCCTTATGAGCTCTTTAATAACGTCCAAAAAAAGATTCTCCATGTTCCCCACACTCTGGAATCACTCCCCCAAAATCAGACTCCCCACCACTTCACCCCCCAAAACCAACCTGAAATTTTTCAGGAGCCTAAAATTTAAAATAACCCCGCTCCCCCAAACCCCCCCAAAATGTTGCCCTCCCCTTTCTTTTACCACCTGTGCTGTAAGCCCTAAAGGGGCGGGTCCTTTTAGTTATTTATCGCACCTTTTTGTTTGACCTGGGGTTATGTTTGTGCCCCTCAAATGTACAGCCCCCGGGGAAAAAGGGGCGTCTAAAATAATAATAAAAAATATGGACTGCCAGGGGGCCGAGGTCAAGGGGCCACACCCAGTCAAGACAGCCCCTTTTTGTAGGGAACAAGTTTTTGGTGCTTTTGCTCTCAGCTTTTATAGGGGGTTTTCCCTGATTTGGGGTATTTTTTATCCTTTAATTTTTTGGCTGTTTTAGTTTATTGTCTTGGGTTTGGTGGGCCCCTTTCTTTTCTAGGGGGTTTCCTATGAATTGTGCCACCCTAACCCGGCCACACGGTCTGTGCTCCTTTTTAGGAAGTGCTCCGTCCCTAACGTCCCCAGAAAAACCCCCAGGTACTAACAGAGGAGGGGAAAGCTGGGGAAAAGGAAGGGGAGGGGTATGCAGCAGTCCCTGAAATGAAGGACCAGGGGGCCCATATTAAAGGCCCGGATGTATGTCATTGTTTGAGGCTGTTGTAGCTTGTCTGTTTAGCTGTAAATAGAAAAAGTACAGACAGCTATAGTCTCTTTACAACCCAGGCTTGTGTATTGAAAACAGTCGCGGGTTGTTGTTGAAACTGATAGACACAGTCTGGGGGAAAAATATAGAATGTAATCAGGACAGTAAGGATAAGTAAGTTGTACACGGGGGACGCACCAGCAAAATAGTAGGGCAGCTTGGGGTAAATACAGGTTTAAAATGGGGATCGAAGGAAGTATGTATGTACAAAGTGACTGCACCAGAAAATAGTGAGTGAGCTCTGGAGTATAATACGGATGTTTCTCAGGATCGTACAGGATAAGTAATGTACTACACAGTTGCCCCAGCAGAATAGTGAGTGCAGTTGGAGGATAAAAAGGATGTAATAGGATCGTACAGGTAATTTTAATGTTTACATAGTGACTGACCGCGAATAGTGAGTGCAGCTCTGGGTATAATACGGTGTTATGGGTCGTACAGGATAAGTAATGTAAGTACACATGACTCCCAGCAAAATAGTGGTGCAGTCTGGAGAAATACAGATGTAATCAGGATCGTAAGGATAAGAAATGTAGTACACAGTGACTGCACCACAGAATTGAGTGCAGCTTGGGGAAAATACAGGATGTAATAGGATCAGTACGGAAAAGTAATGTATGTACACAGTGACTGCACCAGCAGAATAGGAGTGCAGTTGGGGGATAATACGGGATGTAACTCAGGATCAGAAAGGAAAAGTAAGAAAAGTACACAGTGACTATCAGAGATAGTGAGTGCAGTTTGGAGTAAAAACAGGATGTAATTAGGATCGTACGGATAAGTAATGTATGAACGTGACTGCACAGCGAATAGTGAGTGCAGTCTGGGTATAATGGGATGTTACTAGGATCGTACAGGAAAAAGTAATGTATGTTTACAGTGACGCACCGCAGAATGGGGGTGCAGCTTAGAGGTAATCAGGATGAAAACTCGGTCGTACAGGATAAGAAGTATGTACACGTGACTGCCCCCAAGCAAAATTTAGTGGTGAGCTCGTCGGTGCAGCCAATCGTTGGGGGGGTGTCGTGAGGGGGGGAGCTTGTTTTGTGCTGTGGTGGTGTTTTGTTTGTTCCTCCGCCTGGCCTTGCTCCCCCCCCCCCCCGGGAGGGAGTGAGTTTCTGGCATGAGGGAGCAAATAAACCCCCGGTCTGTCTAGTGGCCGGGGGACAGGAAAACCCGCGTTTGGCCTACATGGGGGGACTCGGGGGGTAAGAAGTCTGGCAGGAGCCCAGCAAGTGGCTTCTGTACCCCCTGGTTGAGGAGTTTTTTTAAAAAGCCGCAAGGCTTCATCCAGCAAGGAAGACCTTTTGCTGCAGCTCGGGTGAGTGTGGCCTTGGGGGCCGAAAAAAAGCCGAGTGCTCCGGGGGCTGAGGCTGATTTAGAGGAGGAAGGGGGGGCATGCGGAGGCTCGGGAATCGTGTCACTTTATGGTTTCCCGGTTATGTGTCACCCCATGAGTATGAAGACGCCAGCAAGACCCTGGGAGGCCCCGGGAGGAGCTGGCAGTGTGAGGGCCCAGCTTGGGGGGGCCCCCCAAAAAAAAAGAAGAAGGGCGCAAACCCAGGTGAAGCAGCTCCAGTGGATATATTTGAAGGGAGGAATGGCGAACCATGCTAGGGAGAGAGGGGCCCCCCCTTTAAGGGAAAACTTTTAAAGAGGACTGCCCCCAGGGATGGCGAGGAGGAAGGGAGAAGGCGGATGGGGCTCCCGCCCCGGCAGCCGGGGGGGGAAGACCCTGAGGGTGAGGACAGGATGAGGGAGAGTGACAGCCGGATCCCCCGGTGCCTGCCGGAGGCCCCCGTACAGTGGTCCTGCCAGCGGGGCAGCGATGTCACCATGCCGCACTGGCGGCTGGGGGTGGGGCGACCCGGCACCCCGGGGGGGGCCCTAAGGACGATCCAGCCCTGGAGTCCCCAGTGCTTTTCCCAGGATTTGTGTTTTGGAGATGAGATACCAGAGGGGGGGCCCCTGGGGGCAGTAAGAAAAAAGTAAGAAGCCCAAGCACCAGGGCAGGTAAAATTCGTGTATCCCCCCCCCCTGGGACCCCTGGTGGGCGGGGGGTCACCCCACTGTATGAGCCCACTTCTCGCCTACCCCCGTGCCCTGCAGGGGGACTCGGTAGGAGGGCGGGGGAAAATGATGTATCCAACATGGCGGGGAGTTTTGGCTTGTTTGAGTAGAGGGAGGGAGGGGCGCGGACCGGCTGTAGAGCGGACAGTAAGGTAAGGGAAGTGAGGGAAAGGCTTGGCGCGAAAGCTGCTCCCTAATGGGGGGGGGGGCGGGGGGGGGCCCCGGAGGGGCTCGAAAACCCCTGGGGGCCCCAACTGCTGTGATGTGGCCCTTTCGGGGACCCGTTTGCGTAAAGGGGCCCCCGGGGCTGGACGGTTGCGCTCCAAAAAAGGATTGGACTTGGCCCCAAAAACCCCCTGTTTTGTTTGGCGCTGCTGGCCCCGGGGGAGCGGCGCCAGAAAAGGATCAGCAGCATTCAGCACGGGATCAGGGGCGCCCAAAAAAGGGTCGATGAAGGGAGGGTAAAGGCAGGGGGGGAGGGGGGCTCCTAAGCAGGGTAAGCAGGCGCTCCCCCGTCCATAAGGGGTTGGCACCCGTTCTGGGGGGGTCACTTGGCCCCCGGTCCGGGATGTAGGTACCCACCATTTGGTTGCCCCCAATTAAACGGCCCCGGCATATAAGTGGGGGGGTAGAATGTGGGGGAGAAGAGGGGGGGTTTGGGGGGGAAAGTTTTTTTGTTGAGTATCGGGGGCCTTGTTGGGGGTGTGAGTGGTGGGTGGAAGGAAGGGGGGGCCCCGATATGTACTAATAAAGGTGGTTTGGTGTTGGGGTGGGGGGTGGAGGGTATCGGGGGTGTATGGGGGGAGGGGGCTGGTCCGGTTGCCCCCCCGCTGTGACTGCCTGATGAGTTATGCTAAGTCGCGGCTGGGGGGAGAGGGGTCCCCTTGTCCCTGGCTCGGGGGCGGTCTTTGCAACGACTTTTGGAGGCTCAAAAAAGGAGGTAGGATCGATCAATGTAGAGGTTGGGAGGTTGATCTATCCTTTGGTGGGGCATGGCCTCTCAGCCCTTCCGAGAGAAGGGGGCGGGCGACCCCTGGTCTCCCTCCGAACCGGGAGGGTGTCCCGTAGGAATGTAGTCCGTCTGAGGGGGTTGGCAATGATAATGTCCCCCCAGGGCAAAGGTGGTTGGCTCCTGCTAAAGATGGGCTTAAGGCAACAGACATCTATCCCTTTTCATCCCTATGGGACCCCTGAGTTCGATGTCGCTTTTTTGGGGCTGGGGGCCTTGAGCTTTTTGGGGGTCGAACCATGAGGGGGAAAAAGGATGAGCCCGGTGGCGGACTTTGGTCCAGGGCGGTGTTCACAAATTTTGAAAAAAGGTGCCCGGTCTAACTGTAACGAGCCTCTTTGTATGCTCATGCGGGCTGGTGATAGGGGGAGGTGGTGGGGTCCCTAATGAACAGGGACGAATTTGGATTGGTCAGGGGCTTGGGAATTTATGGCCAAGTCAAGGTTTCGGGGAAATACGTTACCCATATCCCATTTCCCTTTCCTCGGAAGGGATCGCACCCCGTTTTTCTACCAGGGTCGCGAAGCGTGTCCAGATGCGGCAACCCACGATTTCAGTGCCAGCTGCACCGCGCGAAGTGCCAAATTTTGGGGGTTGGGACCTTGCTGCGTCTGTGACAGATTCGTTGTCAAATTTGTGACCAATTGGGAATCGTTCAGCCCCTGTCCAATCCTTTGCCAATGCGGTAAAACCCGGCGGGAGAAAGCCATGAGGTGGTTCTGTGGGGGGGGGGATGGAGCGGTGAAGGAGTGGAGTGGCCGTGAGGAAAGGGAAGCAGAAGACGCCCCTGCCCAAATAAGGCGCAGGGAAAAAAACGCCAAGAGAGGGGGATGGGCGAATCGGGGACCTCAGGCATGGGGATTTAGGGGGACTTGACCCGCCCGAGGTGTGCTACCGTGGGCCCCAAAGGATGTGAATGACAAGGAAATCTGGAGGCCCAAAAAAAGGAAGGTGCCGTCTCCCCTTTTTAAAAACCCCCCCCCTGGTCATGGCTGGTGGGGAAAAAGGAAGATGGCAAAAAAAAGGAAGCGGGTAAAAAAAAGGGGATGTAAATTTTTCCCACCACCAGATGCCCAAAGGAAAGGGACAAAAACCCCCCTCGATTGGTCTTACAAACGGTTCCTTGCCTCGGTGACTGCCCCCCCTGGAGGGGGGGCAAAGGGTAGGGTTCTGGAAGCTGCAGTGAAATCAGGGCCTGCAGGGGGCGCCCAGTCCCTCCCTGGGGAAAAAAATGTCCCCGGGGGAGGGACTGGCTGAAAGAGGACAAGGGGCGGAGGGGTATGGACACATCTTGCCTTTAAAAGGGACAAACCCCCGTTGAAGTGGGAATGGCAGGGAGGGGAAGAAGAAAGCCCTCTAATTCGTCACCCGGGGGCGACGCCCACTCCCCTGACGTGGCATCCCTTAACGTTGCAGATTAAGTCGATCGGCCGGTTTTGGGATTTGTTTTTTTTGGGTTGACACAGACTTTTTTTCTGCGGGTAGGCTCAGTTCAGCGGGGGGTTTAAGGTAAAAGGGAATGGCGCGCGGAGCCTCCCATGGTCCCCTTTCGCCGAGCCCTTAGCGGAGTGGCCCTCCCTTTTTTCAGCAGCGGTACAATGCCGAGGGTGTTTATTGGAAAAAAGGGGAGGTGCTTGATCTTGATGTCCTTTTAAGGGAAGGAAATTGTCTAGTTAACATCTTGGTCCCCCCTCCAAGTGGGCCCGGAAATGTCTCTTTTGAGGTCAAGCCTTCTTTTTACAGTCGGCAGGTGGTCTTTGGGGGGGGATTTAATAGTCACGAGGCCCAGGACAGGGGAGGTTCCCGAGACAAACTGTTATGACGCGTCGCGTTGAATGCAAGCTAGTGAGGTCGCTGGTGGAGTCCACATCCGGCAAACCCCCGGCCCGCGGGGGTTCCCTATGGGGTAGCTGTAGGTCTAGGTAGACAGGTTTTTTTAAAAGGGGGAAGCCCTTCTTCAGCAGTGTCTGCTGTTGAGGGGGAATTTCCGACCACTGTTTAATTTTTTTTTTCTCGAATGTTCGGACCCCCCGTATGGGGAAGAGGTTACTGGGGTCAATTCTCTTCTTGGGAAAAAGCGGAGATCAGACAGCCTTTGAGGATTTTTTTCGAGCCAGGTACCATTGGGGTCTGTGCAGTAGCAAGGTTTAGTGGGGGAGATGTTCAAACAAAGGGGTCCCAATTCTTCCGCCGTCTCGATCAGGAGCTGGCGGTATCGCTGTCCGGGTCTGAGGGGGAAATTGAATTTTCTTGTTTGACTGGGGGTAGCGCGGGAGATTCCCGAGGAAATCCCTTTCTCTGAGTTTTCAGTTGAAAGACACGCATCTTTGGGTTTTTAGAGGGATTATGGGAAGTACCCCTCGCCCGACCTTAAGAAATGAAGATGTCAGTGAATGTAAGATTGTGTTGGATGATTGTAGTCGGGGTCCCTGAGAAGGTTAGATCGGGATCTTGGGGGTCGTAGACTACTACCACATTATGGCGAAGAGGGATTGGATGGGAAAAAAAGGTTCGGCTTTCCTGGGTGAAAAAGTTCCCGAATGGGAGGGGACCCCCCTTTTTGATGTTTTGATAGAAGAGATCAGAGAAGAGGAAATAGCCTGGCGATTGAGGGCTCACCCCAAAAAAACGGGACCTGTGGTTTTTAACATCTGGTTTTTTAAGACCCTTTAAGGAACTTGGTCCCCCCTTGACTGAGGTAATAAATGAGTGTCTCTCCCCAGCTTTGCCAAAGTCAATGAGGGGTCAGCTTGGTCCTTCTGTCAAAGGGTAAAGATCCGTCCCCCATTGGCGTCCCCCAGCGTGCTCATGTGGACAGAAAGTTTTTGGCAAAAGGGCTGTTTAACGGTTGGTGAAATTTGCACCCCGCTCCTTCAGGGGCCAGCACTCTCTGTTCCCGGTGCAGTACGTTTTAGGGCTGGCTCAGTGTGGGAAGCGTGGAGCAGGGCAGGGGGGTCACTGGAAAGGGGGACGCGTCCTTGGACAGGCAAAAGCGTTTGTCAGTTAACCTGAGTACCTTGGGGCCGTCTCCCGAGTATGGCCTGCCGGGGGGGTTTGTTGATTGGCTTAAGGCCCTTTTACCGGGGAGAGAGTTTACTTTTTAACGGTTGGATTGGTCCCCTTTTTAGGGGGGTTTTTGGGGGGCGCCCGGGTTTTCCCCTGAGCCCCCTACTGTATGTTTTTGCATTCGATCCCTTTTCCTTAGGAGGTGGGTTGTGGACCGGTGGAGGGGGGGGATGGACCCCGGGCGGTCGGAGGCCAATTGAGACCCAAACCTTTCGGTCCTGCGGGGGGAGGGGGAGTGGGTGCTGTCGAGGTAGAAATTTCAAGTCATCTGGGTCCCGACAAGGGATAAGTGTGAGAGTCTCTGGTGGGAGGGGGAGATCCTGTTTTGTCTCGGACACCCTTCCAGAGCCCCCCGGGGTCGGCAAAAAATTCTCGGCTTTAATTTGGCCCCAAGGGGGTTACCCACTCAAAATGGGCGCAGGCTTAAAATTGCGTCAGAAGGTGGGTCAGTGGAAAGGGTTGGGCTTTAAACCCCCGGGAAAGGGTTAAAATCGTCAAAACATACCTGCTCCCTTTGGGTTTTTTTGGGCAGTGTGTGCATTTGCCAGAAACCCTTTCTGGACGGGTTACAGTCTGTTCTTCAAGTTTGGGGGTAGGTGAACCTGTCAGAGGGGGGGTCATTTCCGTACGAGGAGCTAGGAGGGTTGGGTATGGTCAACCCTGTGGTGTTCCTTGTGAACACCTTTATTAAGATCAACCTGCCCGACCGCTGGAAAGAGAGGGCTCCCCGTGGGGGATTTCCCGTCGGGGATGGGTTTGGCTTTCTTCCAGGAATGGGGAAGGGGGCAAGTGAAGGACTTGCGCACGCCATGGGGGTTCCCCGAAGTGCTTGGGTTTTGAAAGGGTTTGCGTCGGGGGGTCTGGGGTGTGGGAAAACAGGACTCGTGGGGGAAATCCCTTTAAAAAGGGTTTTTGACCTTTCCGAAACCTCGGCCCAGGGATGCCCGCCCGGGGTTGGGGTTTGGGGTTTTTTTGAATTCTATAGGTCCCTCGAAGTTTTGGGACTTGGTTGGCGCTGCTTCCCCGGGAAGCTGTGTGTGAGGGACAATTGAAGGTGGAGCTCGGAGGCCGGGGGTGCCCCGCAGGAGTGCGGGGGCTGCTGGAGTGCATGGACCTTCCGCTTATTGTCCCTTTTAAAACCCGAGGGTTTTCACAGGGTGGGAGTCTATTGGTGGAGGTGGCGGCTTTTGGGAAAAGGGTATGGAAAACATAAAACCTTTTTTTTACATTCTTAATTTTCCCTTTTATCCCAAAAAATCCCCCCCCCCCTATTTCATTTTTTATTAATCCCAAAATATAACCCTTTATTATTCCTTTCTCCCTTTTTTTCCCCTTCTTTCAAATTTTTTTTTTTTTAAAAATTTTTTTTTTTTATTTTTATTCCAAAAAATTTTTTTAAATTTTTTTTTTTATTTCTTTTTTTTTTTTTTTTTTTATTTTTTTTTATAAAATTTTTTCTTTTTAAATTAGGGGGGGGGGGGGGGGGGGGGGGGTTTTTTTGGGGCCGGGGGGGCGGGGTTGGTGATTTTGGACTGTAAATTTTTGGGGGTGGGGCGGGGGGGGTTGGGAAAAAAAAGGTCAAAAAAAAATTTTTGTTTTGTTTTTTTTTTTTTTTTTTTTTTTTTTTTTTTTGTCTTCTTTTTTTTTTTTTTTTTTTTTTTTTTTTATAAAAATTTTTTAATTTTTTTATTTTTTTTTTTTTTTTTTTTTTTTTTTTTTTTTTTTTTTTTTTTTTTTTTTTTTATTTTTTTTATTTTTTTTTTTTTTTTTTTTTTTAAAAACCCTTAAAAATTTGGGGTTTTTTTTTGTTTTTTTTTTTTTTTTTTTTTTTTTTTAACAAATATTTTTTTTTTACTTTGTTATTTTTTTGTGTTTTTTTTTTTTTTTTTTTTATTTTGTGTTTTTTTTGTTTTTTTTTTTTGTTAAATTTTTTTTTTTTTTTTTTTTATTTTTTTTTTTTTCTTTTTTTTTTTTTTTTTTTTTTTTTTTTTTTTGTTTATAGTGTGTAAATATTGAAAATTATTGGCGTTGTGGGGAGTGAGTGTTGGTCTGGACCGGTGATAGTAAAGCCGTGATGAGGTGCATTGTCCTGTGTATTGGCTTTGGTATTTTTGGCAAAGTTTTGTATTTATTTATTGTTATGTTTTTAAAATTTTAATAAAAGAAATACAGGATGTAACTCAGGAGCAGTACAGGATAGTAATGTAAATCACTTACAAAGTCACTGAACGTTCTATGTAGATACATTCTATATATAAACTATTTTTTTATAGTTACAGATCAGCTACTGTCTAAATATATCTGGATTTTGCACTTTATTTCATAGCTACAAGCTCAGTCTAATCGGGAACAAAGAGAGAAAGATGCGGCATACAACAGAGGCGTGGCGGAAGCCATCAGGAACAGGAGGGACACTAGAAACACCGACTTCTATGTAAGAGCTTTAATAAACCTGTTTCCTTTTAAACCAGATCATTTATCCAGACACCATAGACAGCAGTAAGGTTATGTCCACACTGCACATGATTACGATCGTATCTCCGGCGCTTTTCGTTTTTTAAAAGCGCCGGAGATACGATCGTCAGTGCGGTCCCATAGCCGGCAATAGAAAAGACGAGTTGTTGTCTACACAGCTCGTCTTTTCTCTGCCCGTCTTTCGGCAGCGGCGTATTATATAACATGTTATATAATACGCCGGTGCTTCTTGACGTCTTCCCATACAATGCTATTGTATGGGGGACGTCGGGAAAACGAGAAGCGGCCGCGGCTTTTGCACAAAGCGTGACAAAAGCCGCGGTCCTGCATCAGAGAGAGAACGGCCGCTTTTGGGGCCGTTTTTTCTCTGATGCAGTGTAGACATAGCCTTACGACCAGTGAAAAAAACGAGCAGAAAAAGACGCTCAGTGGAGACAGCAGGAGGGTTTACATTAGAGTCTATGGGAGATGATTACAGTCGTTTTTCTGTGCAGTGGAGACAGAGCCTAATAGCTACTTCATCTACATTTGAAACAATAGAAATTTAGGTGGACCTATGTATGAAAACTGTCTGGCTGTAAGACTGTCTTTGTTGCCCATAGCAACCAATCAGTGCTCATAGCAACCAATCAGAGCTCATAGCAACCAATCAGAACTCAGCTTTCATTTTCCCAGAGCACTATTTGAATTGAAAGCTGAGTTCTGATTGGTTGCTATGAGCTCTGATTGGTTGCTATGGGCTCTGATTGGTTGCTATGAGCTCTGATTGGTTGCTATGAGCACTGATTGGTTGCTGTGGGCTCTGATTGGTTGCTATGAGCACTGATTGGTTGCTATAGGCTCTGGTTGGTTGCTGTTAGCGCTGATTGGTTCCTGTGGGCTCTGATTGGTTGCTATGGGCTCTGATAGGTTGCTATGGGCTCTGATAGGTTGCTATGAGCTCTGATTGGTTGGTTACTATGGGCTCTGATTGGTTGGTTACTATGGGCTCTGATTGGTTGTTATGGGCTCTGATTGGTTGCTATGGGCTCTGATAGGTTGTTATGGGCTCTCATTGGTTGCTATGGTCTCTGATTGTTTACTATGGGCTCTCATTGGTTGTTATGAGCTCTGATTGGTTACTATGGGCTCTGATTGATTGCTATGAGCTCTGATTGGTTGTTATGGGCTCTGATTGGTTACTATGAGCTCTCATTGGTTGCTAAGGGCTCTGGTTGGTTACTATGGGCTCTGGTTTGTTAATGGGCTCTGATTGGTTGCTATGGGCTCTGATTGGTGGCTATGAGCTATGATTGGTTGCTATGAGCTCTGACTGGTTGCTGTGGGCTCTGATTGGTTGCTATGAGCTCTGACTGGTTGCTATGAGCTGTGATTGGTTGCTGTGAGTTTTGACTGGTTGCTGTGGGCTCTGATTGGTTGCTATGAGCTGTGATTGGTTGCTGTGGGCTACAAAGACAGTCTTACTGCTAGACAGTTTTCATACATTAGGCCTTTAGAGCATAACTTCTGGATATCTCATTAATGTTTTCAAGTGACAATCCTTCCCCCATACATTTCACTTAAATAGAGAGAACAGTGCACATCAGGTGGAACAATTGTCAGGGGATGAATGGTAAAACCTGTATCCTCTGGGGTCACTAGAGGCTGGTAACAGACAGGTGATTGCGGAGAGGGGTGATAACATGAAGAGAAGCTCCTGTATCCCCCCTGGAGTCAGTGGGGGTTGTACAGGGGGAGATGACAGTAGCAGAAGGTGATTGGGGACAGAGGTGATAACATGAAGAATAGCTCCTATATCCCCCCTGGGGACATTGGAGACTGTGCAGTTGGAGATAACAGTAACAGGGGGTGATTGGTAAGAGGGGGAATAACATGAAGAAAAGCTCTTGTATTCCCCTCTCCCCCACCCAGTATCATTGGGGACTGTACAGGGGGAGAAGACCGTATCAGGGGTCGCTAGCTAAGAGGGGGGATAACAAGAAGAAATGTCCCTGGCTCACCCCTTGGGTCACTGGGGGAGATGACAGTAAGGCTCTGTCTCCCCTGCAGTGGACAAAAACGACCTGAAAACGAATGACTAAAAACGTTCATGAAACTGAGTTTTCTGTCCAATGCCTGCCAAAAGCAGCTGAAAAAACTGCCGTTTTGTGCAATTATTTGTGTTTTTTGTTGCGTTTTTTACATGCGTTTTTTGCTCGTCTTTAAGCCTGTTTTTTAATGTCTGCATAAATTAAGCCATTGGATGTAACTCCACCCTACAAAAGGGTAAATAAAGCACCTCTTTGGATTTATATGTCATCTTGAAGTCGTTTTACGGAATTTAGCTTGCATTTGTCGCGGAAAAAGGTTTTTTTTTACGGATTTTGTCCCTAAAGTCCATTTTTTACCGGATTTTTGTGCTAAGATCTGAATTTTTACCGATTTTGGCGCTAATAAAGTTATCTCGCGTTTTCCGCAGGAAATACGTTTTCTTACGGATTTTGGCCCTAAAGTCAATTTTTTAACTGATTTTTTTTGCTAAGATCTGCATTTTTACTGATTTTGGCGCTAATAAAGTTATCTCGTGTTTGCCGCCTGAAATACATTTTTTTACGGATTTTGGCCCTAAAGTCAATTTTTTTACGGATTGTGGCGCTAAGATCTGCATTTTTTTTTACAGATTTTGGCACTAATAAATTTCTCTCGCTTTTGCGCCAAAAATACGTTTTTTATGGATTTTGGCCCTATGGTCAATTTTTTTATGGATTTTGGTGCTAAAATCCGTAATTTTAGGATTTTGACGCTACTAAAGTTCTCGCTTCTGACGCAAAAATACGTTTTTTTTTACAGATTTTGGCTCCAGAATCCATATTTTTACGGATTTTGGCACTAAAATACTTTTGTTTGCAGATTTTGGCGCTAATAAAGTTTTCTCGCTTCTGAAGCCAAAAATCCGTTTTTTACAGTTTTTGCGCAAGAATACGTTTTTTTTTTTCGGATTTTGGCGCAAAAATCCTTTTCTTAACATATTTTGCCGCTAATTAAGTTCTCGCTTCTGACGCCAAAAATACGTTTTTTACAGATTTTGCGCAAGAATCCATTTTTTTACGGATTTAGGCGCTAAAATACTTTTCTTAACATATTTTGGTGCTTAAAAAGTTAAGAAAAGGATTTTAGTGTAAAAAACGTCCGTAAAAAAACATTTTTAGCGTCAGAAGTGAGATAACTTTATTAGCGCCAAAATATGTTGAGAAAAGTATTTTAGTGCCAAAACCGTAAAAAAAGGATTATTGATACAAAATCCGAAAAAAAAGAATTTTTGGAGTAAGAATTGAGATAAATTAATTAGCGCCAAAATATGTTAAGAAAAGGATTTTAACACTAAAATCCGCAAAAAAATTAATTCTGACGCCAAAATCCATAAAAAACATATTTTTAGCGAAAAATATATGAATTGCGCAAAAATCGTTAGCGGCCAAAGCATGATCATTTTATTACAAAAGGTACAAAAAAGGACACATCAGACTCTTGTATGCAGATTTGATAATAGATAACCTTTATTAACACCCACTATAGGTGGGACTTGGTCTCCTGGGAGGGTTTTCATTGAAAAATCGTGGCAAAAAAACGCTGCGAAAACGCGCCAAGAAACGCGCCAAAAGACGTCCGGCGCTTTCCATAGACTCCTGTAGTAAATTTTCTGCCCGGCTCTGGCGTTTTTTAGAACATGTTGCAAAAGACGACCAGTAAAAAAAACAAGCAGAAAAAAAAACCTCAGTGTAGACAGCGGGAGGTTTTTACATTAGAGTCTATGGGAGATGATTACAGTCGTTTTTCCAGCGTTTTTTAGAAAACGAAAAACGCTGAAAAAACTGATGTTTTTCTGTGCAGTGTAGACATAGCCTAAGGGTACCTTTCTTCCTGATGTTACTTCCCTCCCTTGTTTGCACACACAGACCTAGGAAGTAAAATTATTCACGCTGCACCCTGACTTCGGATGAGTCCTACACCCCAAATATTGTACCTAGAATACTAATATAATTTTAAAACTAAGAATGATTCCAAGATTTTGTGTATTTCTTTATTTTCTACTGCGGCAAGTGGTTATTACATATACAGTCATATGAAAAAGTTTGGGCACCCCTATTAATCTTAATCATTTTTTAGTTCTAAATATTGGGTGTTTGCCACAGCCATTTCAATTTGATATATTAAAAAATGATGGACACAGTAATATTTCCGGATTAAAATTTGGGTTTTTTGGGTACTAACACAAAATGTGCAATATGCATTAAACCAAATTTTGACTGGTGCAAAAATTTGGGGTCCCCTTATCATTTTTATTGATTTGAATACTCCTAATACTTTTACTGACTTTCTGAAGCACAACATTGGTTTTGTAACCTCACTGAGCTTTGAACTTCATAGACAGGTTTTACCCAATGATGAGAAAAGGTATTTAGTGGCCAATTGCAAGTTGTTCTCCTATTTGAATCTCCTGTGAAGAGCATCAGGGGCTCCTCAAAACAACTTCAAATGATCTGAAAACAAAGATTGTTCAACATAGTTTTTTCCCAGGGGAAGGAAAACAAAAGTTGTCTCATTTTTTAAACCCTGTCAGTTTCCACTGTGAGGAACATAGTAAGGAAATGGAAGACCACAGGGACAGTTCTTGTTAAGCCCAGAAGTGGCAGGCAAAAAATATCAGAAAGGCAGAGAAGAAAAATTTGGTGAGAACAGTCAAGGACAATCCACAGCCACCTCCAAAGAGCTGAGCTTCATCTTGTTTGCAGATGGTGTCACTGTGCATCGGTCAACAATAAAAGCACACTTTGCACAAGGAGAGCTGTATGGGAGAGTGATGCGAAAGAACCCGTTTCTGAAAGCACGCCACAAACGTCGCCTGGGTATGCAAAAGCACATTTGGACAAGCCAGCTTCATTCTGGAAGAAGGTCCTGTGGACAGTGAAACAAAGATGGAGTTGTTTGGGGCATACAAAAAGGCGTTATGGGATGGCGTCCCAAAACACAGCATTCCAAAAAAAAACACTTGCTACCCACTGTTAAAATTTGGGGGAGGTTCCAATGCTTTTTGGGGCTATGTGGCCAATGCCGGCACCGGGAATCTTGTTAAAGTTGAGGGGTCGCATGGATTTCAATCGTATCAGCAGATTCTTCAGAATAATGTACAAGCATCAGTGATGAATTTGAAGTTACGCCGGGATGGATATTTCAGCAAGACAATGATCCAAACACAGCTCCAAATTATCAGGCATTCATTGCAGAGGAGCAATTACAATGTTCTGGAATGGCCTCCCAGTCCCAGACCTGAATATCATTGAAAAATCTTTGGGATAACTTGAAGCGGCTGTCCATGCTCGGCGACCATCAAACTTAACTGAACTTGAATTGTTTTTTAAAGAGGAATGGTCAAAAATACCTTTATCAGGATCCAGGAACTGATTAAAAGCTACAGGAAGCGACTAGAGGCTGTTATTAAATTTCAAAACGAGGATCTACTAAATATTAATGTCACTTTTCTGTTGGGGTGCCCATAACTTTTGCACCCGGTCAAATTTTGGTTTAATGCATATTGCCATTTTGTGTTAGTACAATAAACCTCATTTCAATCCCGGGAAAAATTACTGTGTCCATCAGTTATTAGATATATCAAATTGAAATGGCTGTTGCAAACACCCAAATATTTAGAACTAAAAATGATTAAGATTAATAGGGGTGCCCAAACTTTTTCATATGACTGTATCCTTGGCAGTAAAAGGATTCAAAGCATAGTCTACCTTCACCACCATTTTGCACATGCATCTAAAATGAAAAGATAAATAACTTTACAAAAAGTCTTATTTAAAGAGAACCTGTCACATAGGTTATGCCCCCCCTTGCTGAGGACAGAACAAGGTAGTGTCAGACCTGCTGTTTCCAGCGCTGTGTCCCTTATTCTGTAAGATGCTGGAGTTTTTGCAGTTTTCAGCCAGAAGAGTAATTCGAAGAGTCCTTCGGAGTGTCAGTTTTTTTCAAACCCGGCCAATCGGAGGCTAGCCCCGCCCACCTCAACTCATAAACCTATTACTTTGAATAGGTAGAAACGTGAATAACTGTCAGTGGGTGGGGCTAGCCTTTGGTGGGCGGGGCTAACACCTACTCATGAATAAGATTTGAGGGGTAAATGTTTTAAAACGACAGCATCTTACAGAATAAGGGACACCGCGCTGGAAACAGCAGGTCTGACACTGGCTTCTGCTGTCCTCAGCAAGGGAGCCATAATCTATGTGACAGGTTCTCTTTAAACATGTCTTCATGTTTTGTGCCTCCAGCTTGTATGCAGATTTCTGTGTCTCCATGGTTACAGACTACAAACAAACCCTGTGTAGTCTGATCCTACAGTCACGCTCTCTTCCATCTGTTATCTACTTTTTACTAACATGACAGATGATTGCGGGATCAGGTTACACAGGGTTTGTTAGTAGCCTGTAAGTATGGAGAGACGTAGGTTTGCATGGGAGCTGCACACACAAAACGGTAGGAGATATTTTTTAATGTAGACTGTTGCTTCCTTTCTCATTGTAGATGCATTAGAGCAATACAAAGGTTAAAATGGCAATTTTCCATTTTGCAGAGATCCTACATTTTCCAGAAAAGGCCGCTGACCCCTCCAGCTTTACTTAAACAAGAACAGTACTACCAGTCGCTGACTAGGCAGATAGCAAACCGAAAAGGCAAAGAAGTGAAGGAGAGGCAGGACCAGGACCTACTGGGCAGACTGGAACAGGTTCAGCTCGCAGAAGAGTAAGGACTGTTTTGTATTTTCTATACAACCCCCACACCCTGTGATACCGGTCTGATAATGTCCTACACCTCACAGCCTGCAGATCCATCTAGATCTGAAAGGAATGCAAACCCCGCAAGGAGAGAGCGTAGATCCGGCGCACTTCAGAAAGGATAACGATCCCTCTCAGGTGAATAAAAGGAATGGTTATCTTTATTGTTAAAGGCACAATGGGATTTTACCACTATGCATTTAAAACAAAGAGTAAAAACAAGGCAAAGCTTGACGCGTTTCGCGCGGAACACCCGCGCTTCTTCAGAAGCATACATTGTGCTTTTAATAATAAAGATAACCATTCCTTTTATTTACCCGAGAGGGATCGTCATCCTTTCTGAAGTGCGCCGGATCTGCATTCGCTATATTATACCAAGTGCTGGCTAGGCACTTGAGCCTCTTTTAGGACAGAGATCTCGGCAGCCGTGATAAGGGCGACGGCAATAACAGCCCTGCAAACTTTTATGAGAATTGTGCCTTTTATTTTTGCACAACCTCAAGAGGTCAGCACGCTCTTATAGCATAAATAGATCTTTTAAACAGTACGAATTTACACTATTGTGCGCCCCCTATTTTTCTTTTTCTCTTCTATAGATCTGAAAGGATCCCAATACTTTATCACTGAATTCTTCAAGTGTCATATGTATAATTCTGCGGTAAGCCTCTGTTCACACTACCATTTTGGTTTCTTAAACCATGATAGCAGTGTCGAAGCCTGGAAATGAAGGGCACTAATGGCACCCAATGACCTCCATTGACTTACAGTGACCTCCATTGGGTTCTGTGGTGGTTTCCATCATCTTCACAGGAAGAATAGCATTGCATGCTGCTCTGTTTTTCCCATCAAATCTAATGGAATTTACTACACAAGCTTCAAACAGAACCACTGACAGTACAGCGCTCCCTCCAGTTACAGTGGCCTCAGGATACAATATTCTCATCATACAATGCTCTTTCCTGGGACATTATATCTGGGTCCCACACTCACCATACAATGTCCCAGGCACTGCTGATCTGCGGCAAATGTGATTGATGGGAGAACCAACCAATTATCATGAACATTTTCCTGGTAAAACCTCTGTTTTAGTGAGGTGCATGCAGTGACTGGCAGTCTATAGCGCCTCTCTACAGTACAGTGCGGTACTACATGTCCTGTACTGCTCTTACATGTATTAGTGAGGTGCAGAAAGTTATTGGTGATCTATAGCACCTCTCTACAGTACAGTGTGGTACTACATGTCCTGTACTGCTCTTACATGTATTAGTGAGGTGCATGCAGTGATTGGTGGTCTATAGCACCTCTCTACAATACAGTGCGGTACTACATGTCCTGTACTGCTCTTACATGTATTAGTGAGGTGCATGCAGTGATTGGTGGTCTATAGCACCTATCTACAGTACAGTGCGGTACTACATACCCTGTACTGCTCTTACATGTATTAGTGAGGTGCATGCAGTGATTGGTGGTCTATAGCGCCTCTCTACAGTACAGTGCGGTACTACATACCCTGTACTGCTCTTACATGTATTAGTGAGGTGCATGCAGTGATTGGTGGTCTATAGCGCCTCTCTACAGTACAGTGCGGTCATGCCCTGTACTGTTCATACATGTATTAGTGAGGTGCATGCAGTGATTGGTGGTCTATAGCGCCTCTCTACAGTACAGTGCGGTACTACATGTCCTGTACTGCTCTTACATGTATTAGTGAGGTGCATGCAGTGATTGGTGGTCTATAGTGCCTCTCTACAGTGCGGTACGACATGGCCTGTACTGCTCTTACATGTATTAGTGAGGTGCATGCAGTGATTGGCTGTCTATAGCGCCTCTACAGGACAGTGCGATACTACATGTCGTTTACTGATCCTACATGTATTAGTGAGGTGCATGCAGTGATTGGTGGTCTATAGCACCTCTCTACAGTACAGTGCAGTACTACATGTCCTGTACTGCTCTTACATGTATTAGTGAGGTGCATGCAGTGACTGGCAGTCTATAGCACCTCTCTACAGTACAGTGCGGTACTACATGTCCTGTACTGCTCTTACATGTATTAGTGAGTTGCATGCAGTGATTGGTGGTCTATAGCGCCTCTCTACAGTACAGTGCGGTACTACATGTCCTGTACTGCTCTTACATGTATTAGTGAGGTGCATGCAGTGATTGGCGGTCTATAGCGCCTCTCTACAGTACAATGTGATACTACATGTCCTGTACTGCTCTTACATGTATTAGTGAGGTGCATGCTGTGATTGGGGTTCGATATCCCCTCTCTACAGTACAGTGCGGTACTACATGTCCTGGTCCTGTACTGCTCTTACATGTAGTAGTGAGGTGCATGCAGTGATTGGCTGTCTATAGCGCCTCTACAGGACAGTGTGGTACTACATGTCCTGTACTGCTCTTACATGTATTAGTGAGGTGCATGAAGTGATTGGCGGTCTATAGCACCTCTACAGTACAGTGCGGTACTACATGTCCTGTACTGCTCTTACATGTATTAGTGAGGTGCAGAAAGTTATTAGTGATCTATAGCACCTCTCTAGAAAGAATAAGAGCAGCAATGAGAGTTTGAGTTGTTTCCACAGTGAGAAAAGGACGGATCCTGGAGATGTTCTTGAGGTGCAGGTGACAGGAGCGGGCAAGGGACTGGACATAGGGGGTGAATTATCAGAATAAATCCTTGTGCCCTATGGGAGGCAAGTCCAGAGAGGATGAAAAGCCATAGTAGCACATTTTGTAAAACACAGACCTCTCGCAGTAGCACAACATGAGGCCTGGTATTGTCCTGTTTAAAAACGGCTCCTGGCACAGTTTGGCGAAATGGCTGCACCACTGGTTCCACGATCAAATCCGTGTAACCCTAAGCTGTTAGTGGAACTGAAATGAAGACGAGAGGGGTCCGGCTACTGCATCTTGCACCACCCCACCCTGGGAATAGGACTAGTGTGATGTTCTTTTGTAAAGGCCTTTTAATGGCATTGCCCAAATGGTCTCTAGACCAATCTCCGGCTGTCATGGCGTCCAAGTGGGACTCATCGCTGAAGAGGACAGTCCTCCATTCCAGTCTCCATTGCTGTCTTGCTGTGCACCATGATTGTCTCTGAGAGTGGTGGCATGAGGTCAGTGGAGCACCTGTATCTGGGCGTCTGGCTCTTAGCCCAGTGTCATGCAGACGCCTTCTGATGGTTTGTGCTGTCACTGTTTGCCGCCCTAGGCTTGGGATACGACCTCTAACTTCACTCCCGGCACAGGAGGGATCACTACGCGCCATTTCTCCAATCAGATGATCTGTCTGTGCAGAGGTTCTCCTCCGCGGACTTCCTGCCGCCATTACAGCTCCGCATTGTTCTCCCAACCACCGGGACACACAACATTGAACAGCGCTGACCTCTCGGCCTAGACACGTAGCGATCTGCTGGATGATAAACCGAGGCCTCTCCGCTCCAGGATTCTGTCCCTCCCAGTTGGCGACAAGTGGTGATAACGGGCGCATCTATGGTCAGGAGACATCGCACAATCATCCGCATCATCTGTTCTGATTTTTGAGGTTTTATGTGGCTAAAAAATGTTGCTTTAAATCTGGCTTTTAAGCTCCCACCGGCCACAGAATGGAGCGAGGGGCTTGAAAATTGGATAATTTGCAGATCTTAGCAACACCTGCTACTTCTCCGATTTGCAGAACCTCTTGGCCCGTCCTGCTCGATGTTGCAGTTTTGTTGTTGAGGACTGTATATTTCAGTAGTGTTAGCGCATGCAGTCCGTGACCGGAGACCACTTATTCATCGTTCTGTTCTTACTTCTAGGTTGGCTGCTCAGAGATCAAAATTTTTGAGAGATAAAGCTGAACAGACTCTGTCCTACAAAAGTGCCCTGGACACCCAGGTAGGTCTCCGAACTGCATATGGTTGGGTTCACTCCCTCTTTGCCCACTTCTGACCCATCAACCTAGGATGACTCGGATCCAGAAACAGCGCCACCCCTGCCCATGGCTTGTGTGTGGCATTGCAGCCATATTCACGTGAATGGAGCTGAGCAGCTGGACAAGGATATCAGTGATGCTGTTTCTGGAAGAAAGCAGACATACTCTTATCTTCTCCTGAAAGGACAAATCCAGGTCCTAGAAAACATTTATATTGTGCTCCAGGGACCATTAAAAGAACTTTATACTCGCCTACCTCTGATCCCCGATTCCAGTGCTGGCTCTCCCCAGTCTACTCTTTACATTTTGTCACTTCCAGATGGGCATGTCACCACTGCAGCCGCTTATTGACGGAGTATGAGCTTTTTTTTTTTTTTTTTTTTTTTTTTTTTTAAATGGGGCCCTTGGAGCATAATATAATTTTTCTAAGTACATTGAAATACCCTTTAAGGGTTGTAAGGTTAAAATATTAAAATTAACTCTTCAATTTACTCACCTGAGCTCGGACCCATCCTGACGCTCCCTGTTAAAGGGGTTGTCTCACTACATGGATTCATCTTACCTCAGTCCTGTTTTCTTAGTTTCACTTTGAAGTGGGAGGGGGGGGGGGGGGGGGGGGTTTACTGGTTTCCACTAGGCTGCAGTAGAAGCAGGTCTGTAGCTATAGCAACCAGTGCTGGCACGCCTATCAGGATGGATCGAAACAGGTCTGTAGCTATAGCATCTGAGGAGCTGAGGCAGCCATACAAGAGGGGATATCTAGGAAGAGGTAGGACACTGTTAATGGACATATATTGCAACGTGACTTGTTTTTGCAAGATCTTTAACATAAAAAGCAGCAATCCTTGTAGTGAGACAACCCCTTTAAGTCTCCTATATCATTTCTTGTCTATTGCTGGTTGAAGCTTTATCTAGATGTCTTCATTCACGGTTGATGTAGGTGAAAATAAAGCCCAGTTTTGGATTGCCGCCGGCATCAGAGGACCCGGAACCAGTTTTTGGCAGAAATGATATGACCAATGAAAAACTGTCAGAGAAGAAAAGACGGGCGCAAGAGGTGTACAAGCATCAGCTTCAGACCACGGTGGACCGTAAACGTCTGGCTATACTGAACGACCTAGTGCAGCAGAGGAAGGAAGCGGACATGTTACAGCGCTCAAAAGAACTGTATGTTACAAGGGCAGGGAGGGGTACCGCTGGGTGTAGTACATTATACAACTTACATGTACAAAAGAGAGAAATTGTAGCATTACTTACCCCACCCAATGCCAAACTAGTAGGAATTTTAAGTAAATGGGCCCCCTATATCCTATACCGAGACCCTACGGGACCCTTACAACTGTAGCTACAACATCTATAAGCAGAGACAAGGTACTATCTGTAAACCCACACTTTACAGGGAAAACAGGGAGGCAGTGCTATCTGTAAACCCACAAACAATTTTCAGGGGGAGACAGGGAGGGATACTATCCCGTACCTACATATTTTAAAAGGGGAGACAGGGGGGGGGAGTAAATAACGTACCTAATCATATACAGGGAAGACAGGGAGGCAGTACAAACTGTACCTACAACATATACAGGGAGAAGACAGGGAAAGGCCCTACATCTGTACCAAACCCTTTTTACAAAGGGAAAACAGGATCATACTATTTTGTACCCTACAACATTTACAGGGAGAACGGGAGGAAATACTATCTGTTTCCCCCATCATTTTCAGGGGGAAAACAGGGGGGCATACTACGGGACCTAAAAAATCAAATTTTTCCCGGGGGAGACAGGGGCATAAATATCTGGGAACCCCCAACATTTACAGGGAGGGGACAGGGAGGGGAGGAAAAAATCTTACCTACATCATTTTCAAGGGGGAAACAGGGGCAGTACTTAAACTGTACCTACATCATATATAGGGAGAGACAGGGGGGCAGTAAATCGAAACCCACAAACAATATCGGGGGAAAACAGGGGCGTACTAATGACCTCAATCAAATTTCAGGAGAGACAGGGGGGCAGAACTATCTGTACCTCCAAATCATTTTTTGGAGGAAAAAAGGGGGGCAGTACTAACTGTACCTACATCTTTACAGGAAAAGACCCGGGAGGCAGTACAAACTGTACCTACATCATATAAAGGGGGAGACAGGAGCAGTACTATCGGTAAACCCACAACATAAATAGGGGAGAGACCGGGGCAGTACTATCTGTACCTACAACATTTTCAGGAGAGACAGGGAGGCAAAATAAAAATTTCCTACATCATTTTTCAGGAGAACAGGGGGCAGTTTCTATCGTATCCCACATCATTACAGGAGAACAGGGGGGCAGGCCCAACTGTACCTTTCAAATATTTAAAAGGGGGAGACAGGGGGGCCCTGCTAACTTACCTACTTTATTTTTCAGGGGGAGACAGGGAGGCAGTACTAAACTGTACCACATCAAATTTTCAGGGGGAGACAGGGAGGCAGGGACTATCTGTACCTACATCATATTAGGGGGAGACAGGGAGGGAGTACTATTGTCCCCACATCATAAAAAAGGGGAGACAGGGGGCAGTACTATCTTTTCCCAAAACAAAACAGGGGGGGGAAAAGGGGGGGCAGTACTATCTTTTCCTTTCTATTTACCGGAGAGACCCGGGAGGCCCGTGCCCATCTGTACCTACATCATTTACAGGAAAACAAGGGGGCAGTACTAACTGACCAAAATCATTTACGGGGGAAAACAGGGAAGGGGAGGCTATTGTACCCACATCATTAAAAAGGGGAAACAGGGGGGGCAGTACTAAACTGTACCTACATCATTTACAGGGGAAAACAAAGGGGGCAGTACTATCTGTACCCACATCATTTACAGGAGAGACAGGAGGGAGTACTATCCCGTTGGGCCAAAATCCTTTTCAGGAGAGACAGGGAGGGGCGCTATCTGTACCTACAAACATTTACAGGGGGAGACAGGGGGGCAGGGGCATCCCGAAACCCACAACATTTACAGGGGAGAGAAAAGGGAGGCATGCTATCTGTGCCTAAAAACCCCTGTACAGGGAGAACAAGGGGGGCAGTGCCCATCGTGCCTACACATTACAGGAGAGACAGGAGGCAAATACTACTGTACCTACATCATTTACAGGGAAGAAAAGGGGGCATACCCACTGACCCACATCAAATTTCAGGGGAAAACAGGGAGGGAGTACGTCTGTACCCACATCATTTTTCAAGGGGGAGACAGGGGGGCAGTACTCGTACCTACTCATTACATTTGGGGAACAGGGGGGCAGTACTACTGTACCATAACATTTACATGGAGAGAAAGGGGGGAGTACTAACTGCACCTACATCATTTACAGGCAGAGGGCAGGGAGGGAGTACAAAACTGTGCCTACATCTTACAGGGAGAGAAAAGGGAGGCAGTACTATCTGTACCTACATTATTTACAGGAGAGACAGGGGGGCAGTACTACTGTACCCACATCATTTACAAAGAGGGCAGGGAGGGAGAAATGTCGGGCCTACACATTTACAGGAGAAACAGGGGGGCAGTACTATCTGTACCAAAATCCCTTACAGGGGGAACCCGGGGGCATACTATCTGTACCTATATCATTTACATGGAAAAGAAAGGGAGGCAGTAAATATCTGCCCCCTACATCATTTTTCAGGCAGAGCGGGGCCCGTACTACTGTTCCACATCATTACAGGGGGAAAACAGCGAGGCGGGGTATCTGTACCTTTCCTTTATTTACAGGGGGAGACAGGGAAACAGTACTATCTGTACCTACATCATTTACAAAACAGAGAAAAGGAGGGATCTAAACGTACCCCACAACAAATTTTCAAAACCCAAAACAGGGGGGCAAATACTATCTGTACCTAACTTCTTTTTACCGGGAAGACAAAGGGGGGCAGACTATCGTACCAAAATCATTTACAGGGGGGCCCGTACTATTCCCCCGTACCTACATCATTTTTCAGGGAGAAACAGGGGCATGCAACTTTACCCACAAACATTTCAAAGGAGGACAGGGAGGGATACTTTTCTTACCTTTCTCATTTAAGGAAAGGGGCCCCCGGGGGGCAGTACTATCTGTACCTACATCATTTACCCGGGGAAAAACAGGGGGGCAGTACTACTGTACCTACATAATTTTCAGGAAGAGACAAGGGGGCAGTACCCATCTGTACCTAAAATCATATAAAAAGGGGAAAACAGGGGGCAGTATTACTGTACCAAAAATCATATAAGGGAAGAAGGGAAAGGGAGTACTATCTTTAAACCACATCATTTACAGAAAAAGAGACAGGGGGGCAGTACTATCTGTACCTACAACATTTTTCAGACAAACAGGGAGGGAGTACTATCTGTACCCACACATTTACAGGGGGAGACAGGGAGGCAGTAAATCTGTTAAACCCACAACATTTACAGGGGGGCATCTATCTGTACCTACATCATTTTTCAGGGAGAGACAGGGAGGCATGCTATCTTACCCACATCAATTTCCCGGGGGAAAACAGGGAGGCAAATAATATCTGTACCTAAAAATCATTTATAAAGGGGAGGGCCGGGAGGGGAGTACTATCTGTACCAAAAACATTTACAGGAGAGACAAGGGGGGCAGTAAATATCTGGACCTCCATAAATTTTCCAAAGGGAAAAGACAAAGGGGCATGCTATCTGTACCCACAAACATATTTGGGAAGGGCAGGGAGGGGAATATTTTTCTGTACCTACAAACATATAAAGGGGGAAAACAGGGGGGCCTACATCTGTACCTACAAACAATTTCAGGAAGAACAGGAGGCCCGTACTGTTGTACCTTTCAAAATTTTCAGGGGGAGACAAAGGGGGGCAGTAAAAAATCTGAAACCCGACATCATTTTTAAAAGGGGGGCAGGGAGGGATACTTCTTCCCCAAATTTAATTTTCATGGGGGGAAAGGGAGGCAGTACCCAACGGGACCTACATCATTTAAAAGGCAAAGACAGGGGGGCAGTACTATCTTTTGGGGGTACATCAAATTTCGGGGGGAAGGGCAGGGAGGCAGTACAATCTGTACCAAAATAAATTTTAAGGAGAGACAAAGGGGGGCAGTACCAAACTGTACCTAAAATCATTTACAGGGAAAAACAGGGAGGCATTACTGTCTGTACCCCCCAACATTTACAGGGGGAGACAAAGGGGGGCAGTAAAAAACTGTACCTACATCATTACAAAGGGAAAAACAGGAGGGGGAGTACTACTTTACCAATCATTTACATGGGGAAAAGGGAGGGAGTACAAACGCACCTACAAAAAAATTTTCAGGGAGAACAGGGGGGCAGTACTATCTGTCCTACAACATTACAGACAGAGACAGCGAGGCTACTACTGTACCCAAAATCATTTACAGGGGAAAACAGGGAGGGGTACCTACTGTACCTACATCATTTTAAAAGACAGAGACGGGGGGGCAGTACTATTTTTACCCACATCATTTAAAAGGGAGAGACAGGGAGGCATAAATATCGTTCCTACACATTTTCAGGAGAGACAGGGGGGCAGCGCTAAACTGTACCCACATCATTTACAGAGAACCAAAGGGCAGGTTGGGTAAACTGTACCACATCATTTTCAGGGAGAGACAGGGAAGGGAGTGCAAACTGTACCTACATCATTTAAAAGGGAGGGGGTACTATCTGTAACCCCACATCATTTACAGGGAAGACAGGGAAAGGGAGTACTATCTTTTACCTACATCATTTTCAGGGGGGCAGTACTATCTTACCTACAACTTTTTCAGGGGGAAAACAGGAGGCAGTGCTTTCTGAAACCCACATCAATTTCAGGGGGGAGACAGGGGGGCAGCGCTATCTTTACCTACAAACATTTACAGGGAGAGACAGGGAGGCAGTAAATAAACTGTACCTCCATCATATAAACAGAAAACCACCCCTATTTCAGGTATAAACAGGTTGGAAAAAAATAACCCTGATAGTAAACTATTTTTTTTATCATTTCTGTAATGGGGAATAGAAATCTCCTGACTGTCCGACGTGTTTGCTATTGTTTTTCAACAGGTGCAGAGTTTGAGAAGATTCACAGATTGCAGAAGGTTTTACAGGAGGACTGGGCAAGGAGCTCAGACAGAAGGCAAAGGACTAAAAGGGAGCTTACACCCAGTAATCCATCAGTTTGGGCCTCCTGCATCATTCGCTTTCATGTTCTAAACAGCGCTGAAATATTGAAGGGGTTGTCTAGCAAAAAAATCCCAAACGGCCTGAGTCCTCATTTATCCCCCTGTGATGGTGTCTGTGGTAATTTCTTGTTTAAAGCGGTTTCCCTTTGCTCTGTAAAAATACAGGTCCCATGATCCTTTGCTGTAGTTTCTTCTTCTTTTTCCACCTCATCCCAGCCCGCCTGTTTTCTCCTTAAAAAAGTTGGAGGCAGACCAAAGGGGGGGGCTTCAAAACTTTCATGAAAAAAACCACACCCTTTTTTGGCACCTGTTTTCTCGGGGTCACCCCAAACTTTTTCCTGTGTATGGAGACACAGAACTACTTTGTTTTTCTGTTTTGAAATGGATGATGTAGAACTGCAGGAAGCCCAATGAAAATATGTTACAAAAGGGCCCAACTTCAACTGGACAATCCCTTTAAAGGGGTTTTGCCAAGAAGTGAGTTCCTCACCTAACAGGCTGATACTCCCCTCTTGAGGCCTGAAAAAAAGTGGCGTTGTGTTTCTGTGTTTAAAAAAACAAGTCCCCTCCCTGTGTTTCATCATTTTCCCCCCCCCCAGCACTTCCTGATACTGGGGGCTTGTATTTGACAAACATTGTTTTGCAAATCCACAGAGAAGAACTGTATTTGCAAAACTATAGTGTTTTATTTCTCCCTTTATTTGCTCAGGAAGAAAATAAGTCAGCAGGCAGCCCTTCTTTCATTCCTTTTAAAAATCGCAGGGGAAGGGAGGGGGGCTGCGCAGAGAGCTAGGGAGGTCTCTTTTCTTAGATATTTTCTTACAACCATGGGTTTTCTATAAAAAGATCAAGTCTTTCCCCCAGCCCTTTAAAGCTCATTCATTTCCCTGCCTCAGAAAAGTGCAAACCCAAAGAATGGCCAAACGTCTGTCAGTCCTGGTCGTTCTAATTAAAAGTCAGGGAAAACGGGGGTGTAAAGGGAAGGGTGACTCTCGAGTCTCACTTTTTTGATGACAATTTAAAAATGATTAAATACCCCATTTTTTTGGGGGATTCCCACATCAACTTTTGACGTGGCAAAACCCCCTTAAAGAGAACCTGCAATAGTTTTTTTGCCCCCCGGGGGGAGGACAGAACAAACCTGTAAACCCGCTGTTTCCAGCGCTGTGTCCCAATTTTGTAAATATGGAGTTTTCGTAATTTAATGCTCAAAAACTGCAGTTTTCAGCCAGAAGAGTCTTCGAAATCCTTTAGAGTGTCGTTTTTTTTCAAACCCGGCCAAAACGGAGGCTAGCCCCCCCCCACCTCAACTGACAAACCTATTACTTGAAAGGTAGAAAATGTGAAAAACTGTCATGGCGGAGCTAGCCCCTTGGTGGGTGGGGCTAACACCGCCATGAAAAAGATTTAAGGGGAAATGCTCAAAACGCGCACTTACAGAATAAGGGGAAAAGCGCTGAAACAGCAGTTTACACGTTTGCTGCCCTCAGCAAGGGGGGGCATAACCTATGTGACAGGTTCCCTTTAAGAGTAAATGCACAAGAGAGTTGCCGCAACCACCCAATGCATCTGAATTTGGCTTGCAGAGATCCATGCCCAGGCTGCAATAACCCCCTTCCCCTTCAAACCAAGCCGGGTCTTACCCTTAAAAGGGTATTTTCACCATGCTGATTTATAAGCCTTTGCGGCTTCAAACCAACCCCTTTCCCGGGCAATGGGGTGGCCGTGCTGGCTTCAAACTCACACTTCCTGGTCATGCTGTGGGTGGGTCTATAGCATATCAGTGATTGGTATATCATCTCTGCTATTCCAAGTTGAGTCTGTTAAAATGAGATGAATGCTGGAGATTTAGAAACTTCCGAACACCCCCCTCCCCCACACCTTGAAATCAGGCGCACTACAAAGTGCTGTGGGTGCTCTGTAATGCGCCTGATACTTGGTCGGGGGGTATTATACAAGTGAAAGGGGGGCGTTGATGTTGGGCTGAAAACACGCCAGACTTCTGCCGCAGCCCCATTCACATGTCACCCCTGGTACCTAGGGGAGCTCAAAAGAGTCTCTCCTGCTTATGTAGAAGCCGGTGTTATAGACAGCACATGGTAGATTGGGGGTCCTGGTTGGGTTTTCCTTAGGGTTATTTTTCCCCTCTCTTGTCTCTTGCTTTAAATCTTTAATTTCCCCAGGGGGGGGAGCGGCCCCTTCTGGAAAATTTCGGAAGTACCCCCCCCGTTGTTTCAGTGTAAGAGACGCACCTCCAACTGTGGGGAGACCAACGTGTGGTGCGAGTCCAGATACATCCCCGGCTCCCGGCTTATGGTGTGATGGGGTCTCCTTGTCTCGATGCTCCCAGGGACCACAGCGGTGGCTGCGCCTTGTGCGGTAATGGTCGTTACCTACAATGATGGGAGTCTACATGTTAATTAGAAGACTTGAAGAAAACCCGTCTTACCTCTGTGTTTGGCCGCACCAGGAGTAAATCCAATAGTTGCATCTACAGCGCTGCCAATCCCAGACTAGACCTTACAGGAGAAATCTAATTATCACCTTGATGTGAGCCCCAGCCCCTGTGTGAGTCACAATAAATTGCAATAAAGACCTGCAGCGCTTGGATTCTTTGTCTCAGTAACAGGATTTCGTTTTCGTTCCTCTTCATGTTTCGAGGCTCTTTAATGGGTTGGAGGCAGCTTGGGGGGATCACTCCAAAAGGTGGCGCCAGAGACCTTGCTATCTTCTCTAAAACCTAATTGAATATTTCTCAAAAACTTGCAGGCTTGAACCTTTACACCAGTTGCAAAATTTGGAGGAGGGGGGCTACCCACCTTACTGTCCAACACGTTGTACCCCAAGATTTTCAGGCCGGGCTTAACCCTTTTTTTTTTGTTTGACCCATTGAAAGCAAAACAACGAGGGGCATTCCCAACCGCCAAACGCCTTTTTTTGGCTATATAAAACCGTTTTTGACGCCTATTTTGGGATGAAAATAAAGTGTACACAAAATAGGGGCATTATACCCCGGGCCAACACTGTAATGCCCAAAAAATGATCCCCGGGTGGCCTCTAAGAAATGCACCTATTAGCCACGCACTCATACAAGTGTATATGTTGTGAGGGGGAAATTTACAAGTATGTGTTGGGCATTTCATACCTTTAATAAAGCTTGGCCCCCCTGGGGATTGCTCGATAGGGAATTTTACATACGTCTAATTGATATGCTATGTGGGGATTTCCCTTTATTCCACAAAACTTTTCATTGGGGGAGTATGTAATGCCCTATGAGGACATCGGACGGGGGCGATGTTATATTACAATTTTGAAATGGCTAAAAAAAATTTTATACACTTGTAATTGCTAGTGCCTCAAAAGGCGATTTTTTATTATGGGGTGCCGCCATCATTTTTTTGGCCTTTCTACCGCCTTTACAAATTTTTTTTAATGGCTAAAAAAATGACTAACACCCCAATTTCGGACATCTCGCCCTTAGTTTTCCATGGACATAGTGTTTGGGTTTCATTTTTGTGGTGTTCACCAAGATCATTTAACCCCTTCCAACAAAGGACTTATGGTTTTCAGTTGCTACAAGTAGGTGGGTGGCGGCTGTTCATTTCGTAATCCCCCCTAATGAGGAAAAGGAGCCCGGTTCTGGTCCCGCTTTTTTAACCCTTTGACCGCGATTTTACTTTAGAGAGAATGTGGTTTATTGGTTAACAGACCCGCGGGAAGGTAATGGAAAATCAACCTTTTTTTATTTTTAAAGCAGAATGGTCTACAAGAAAACAAGCGCAAATGGCCCAGTACTGTAGGGGACTAAATGTGAAAATAAAAAAGTGTAAAGAAAAAATAATAAAAAAATACTAAAAGTTCAAATCACCCCCGCTTTGCCATTTTACAAAGTTCCACATAATTGTTATTGCCGCGCCTGTACAAGTCCGATCTATTAAAATATATCATCTTCTTTCCCGGGACCGGAATTTCCGCAAAAAGAAAAAAAGTTTTCCAAAGGGAAAAAAAATTGCATTTTTTGTTTTTAAACATTCCCCAAAAAAATTGGAAATTTAAAAGGGGGATCAAAAGTGATTTACCCCCAAAACGGAAAAACAATAAAAAAACTACCCCCTTACACCCGGGCGGGAAATTTGCTCCCTCACTCGGGGCCCAAGGTGGAAGTACAAAAAATTTTTTTTGGGTTTCACAAAAAAGGGTTCGCCTCTGAAACAAATGAAAGGGAACGGAGATGTATTTTTTAAACCCCCTTAACGCCCAAGGGCCCTTTTTTTTTTCACTTTTGTTTTCCCCCCTTTTTTCCCCAGACCCAAAAAGTTTTTATTTTTCCCCCCCTTTAGACAAATGAGGGCTTTTTATTTTGCGGGACAAGATTTTTATTTCTTATGGTGTTTTTATTTTAGATGGAATATGCGGGGAAAAATAAAAAAAAAAATTGTAATTTGGGACAAAATTTTTAAAATTATTTTTTTTGGGGGTTGTTTGCGGGGGGTTTTGTTTTTACGGGTTCATTCTTGGGTTAAAAATTGATGTTATCTGTACTCAACGGGTTTGGCCACGCTTTTGGGAAAAAAATAAAAATGGTTTGTAGGGTTTTTTCTTTTGGGTTTTGGTACTAAAAAAAAACCCAAAACATTTTCTATTTCTGAAATTTGTGCCGCCCCAATTTCTATATAATGATTTTTTGTACAAAACACCAAAATGGTTTTAGTGACGGCTTTTTTTTTTTTTGCTGGGGAATTTCCCTTTTTTTTTTTTGCTACCGGGTTTGGAATAAATGCAATTTTTTTTTGTTTTAAATTTACCCCCTTTTTTTTAAATGGGGAAATAAAAAATGACAAAAAACCCCCGCAATTTTGACGTTTGGAATTTTTTCTTCTATGGCGTTCAGCGTACGGGACAAATGCTGTTATATTTGAATAGATCAGAGTTTTTCGGACGCAGCGGGATAGCAAATTTTTTTTTTTTTAAAATTTATTTTATTTTTTTTTTTTTAAAAGGGGAAAAAAGAACGGGGGGAAATTTTCTTTTTTTTTTTTTTTTTTTTCCCTTTTAAAAAATTTTTTTTTTTTTTAACTTTAACTTTGAGTCCCCCTAAGGTGCTTCACAACTGGGGGGGCGTGATTGTTTATACAGCCTAATGCATTTGGAGACAATGAATTATGGTGTATAAAGATGGCAGTTTTTTTTATTCCCTTTTTGGGGCGGATTTTATTTAAAAAAAAAACATGGCAGAAAATAGAAGTTTCATAGGTTTTCCGGCTCCCTTGAAAAACCCGGATCGGGAGCCCGGTGATTTCTCTGCGGGGGGTTTCCAATCGAAATGGGGAAATTGGGTTGCGGGGGCCCCATTTTCCCCTTGTTTTAAGAGGGGGACCGCGGCTTTCAAAAAAGGTTTTTAAAAACAGCTTTGGATGTGGGGGCCCCCCGGGCCCCCCCCCACGTTGAAAACCACCAAGTTTTTAGCTACAAATAGCAAAAAACCCACCCCCGGTTACACCCAAAATCGTGCTAAAACCCCCCTTATCTTTCCGGGGAACCATCCCCATGCCCCCATATGGGGTTAAATTTAATTAAACGAAAACTAAGGGTATGTTCCATGCGGCTTTTTTTTGGGGGCCCGAAATTTTTGCGCTTTTAACGCGTGACAAGACCCCAAAAAATAACCCTCAGACAAGTTCCCAAATTTTCCTTCATTGAAAAAATGTTAAACATTTGGTCTTTAACATGGGGCTTTAATTTCAAAGGTATAATTTCGAGCCTTGTTTTTGGTTTGCAAAAAAAAGCAGTTAAAAATAACGAACGTCAATTCTGGAGGTGTTTTTGGTCTTTTTAAAAACCCCCATGGGAAACTTTTGGGGTTTTTGGATTTTTCAAAAATGTTTAAAAATTAACCCTCAAATAAAGGTTTTTTTTTTTTTTAAGCTGTTTTTGGAAGTTTTAATTTTCCATTTAAAAAAAAAACCGCTTGTGAATAAACCTAAAATTTAAATGTTTTTGGTATCACCACAATTTTGTCCCGAGTGCAAAATTTAAAGATAAAAAATCATCTCTACGGAAAGAGAGAAACAACTTTAAAAAACAAAAATCCGCAAAATGCTGCAGGTTTTGTTTTTCACCCCACCTAGAATTTTTTACGGGGAAAACCACCCCCCCAAAATTCTGTGATAAGTCAATGACACTGTTAAAAAATTTCCCCCTTTTGTCCCACAAAAAAACCCTTTGAAAATGTCTATGTAGTTTAAAAAAGTTAGGGCCCCTTGGAAAAAGGGAAAAAAAAAAAACGAAGAACCAAAAAATTATGAACAGTGAGGATGATGCTTGGAGGAGAAATTTGAAAGACTGCTGCCGGGTCGTGACACACAGAGCAACAGCATGAATTAATCCTTTTCAATACTGTGATTAAAATTTGTTAGCAAAAGTAGGGGGTGGTTTTTTAAACAGTAGCCCAATGTGGGTAGTAAACTACAATTCCCATCATGCACTGCTGACATCTATTCAAGGCTGTTCTCTCTCCTTTTATTTCCTCCTTTTCCCAAAGGGGCAAAACTCCAACCCTTTTTATGCCCTTCCTTGTGTGCCCTCCCTAAGTCGCCTCTAATATTAGTAACAGAGAATAGTTAGGCCCCTTCCCCCTTTCTGTTTAAATCCTAGTGGGCGGAAAAGAGCATGTGGGGGAACCCGTAAAATTTAAAAACTTTGGGCTTACCCTTTGGGGCACCCACCTATTACACAAAACATGGGAAAACCCCCCAAAAAACATTTTGGGAAACCCAAAAATACATGAAAAAAACTTTGGGGTTTTTAGTTCACCCTGTTTTTATAAAAACTGTTTAAGCCACCTCCGACTTTCAACGGGACCTCAATGCAGGTGTTCCTACTCTATTTTTACCTCTCATTTGAGTCCAGTTCAGACTACTCATTGGGTCCTCAAACCTCCATAATCCAGAGAGAAAAAAGGCACCAGCTTTACAAGCATACTGCACTGATTTAGTAACCTGTGGAGGTGGGCACGGTGCAAAAAACCAAAATGGAGGCATCCACTCCTCCCTGTATAAAAGCAATATATGCCAAATGCAACTTATGGTTCTGTACAAAAAAAACCAAATTTTTTTCATCTATTGTAGATAGCATAAATGCTTTTTTGGAGGTTTCCATGTTTTGTTTGTTTGCTCTTTTAGCTGATGGTGTGCTACTGGTATTGGAATGTGTGTATCACAACCATGCCAGTGTACACCTGTGTTCAAATGTTGTTTCAGAAATGTTTTTTTTTTTTTTTTTGTGCAGAACTATACGTTGCATTTGGCATATATTGCTTTTAACTTATACAGGGAGGAGTTGATGCCTCCATTTTGGTTTTTTGCACCCTGCCCACCTCCACAGGTTGCTAAATCAGTGCAGTATGCTTATAAAGCTGGTGCCTTTTTTCTCTCTGGATTATGGAGGTCTGAGGACCCAATGAGAAGTCTGAACTGGACTCATATGAGAGGTAATAATAACGTAGGACCACCTGCATTGAGGTCCCATTGAAAGTCGGAGGTGGCTTAAACAGTTTTGATCAAAACATGTGAACTAAGAACCTCAAAGATTTTTTCACGACCTATACACATCACATTTTTGTCCAGTCAAGTGGTGTGATTATGTGGGAAACTATTAAAATGATTTAATGACTCTATATTGAGGACTTTTCAGATGTATCACAAACTTTCAATAGGAGACATGAAATACCCCTTAAATTTATTCTTTTGGTTTGATGAACAAAAAACAGCAATTCTGTCCTGTATATTTTTTACACAATCATTTTTTATTGAGAATTTTTTTTTCCCTCTTTTAAATATTTTATTTCCACTCAGGTACTTACCCAAACCATTGCCCAGTTGCTGGTATAATAAACTGCAATACTTTGGTATTGCGGTGTATTATGCCCGTCAGAGAAACACCGACTGCAGCAAAGCCTTATCCTATGTACAAGGTTAGCTATAAAGATTGTCCATGTGCTGCACATTTGTGTAATGAACCGTACTCTTCCACCACACCTTAAGGATGCTTTCACACTGTGCGGTTTTGGTGCGTTTTTTTGTGCAACAATGTACAGTATTAATTGCTGTGCCTTCCTGCACTAAAAACGCATCCAAAAAAATGCACCAAAACCGCACAGTGTGAAAGCACCCCAAGGCTAGGCAATGCTCTGTGAGCTGAGCACAGCAGCAGCACAAATCTCTGGCTCTGTGCCGAAACCTCTGATCTGCACTGACACATTGTAGCAAATTGTTGCTGTACAAACATAGAATTCAACCTCAAAGTAATTGTTTCCATTCACTGGCAGTCAATGGCTCACAATGTTGTTGGGAGAATGTGCAGAGGGCGAGAAGGGTCCATGGAGTCTTGAGGTTTACTCCAAATTCTAAGGACAAGTTCTGAAGTAGTAGAAGTTTTCTATGACGTCTGAGGCAAGATCCATATAATCCTTTAAAGGATTTTCGGTTCTTTTAAAATCCTAAAAGCGCCGAAATTACAATCGTAAAGCTGTGCCGTGTAGACATAGCCTTGGTGTACGTCCCTGAATTTGGCTTCTGAACAGCTCTATTCATGATTTGTTATCCTACAGTACCTCTGAAGGGAATGGAGAGAATGGCAATATGTTCAGTCTCCAACCATGGGCTCTGCCTTTTAACATTTAAAGGGGTTGTCTCACTACATTGATTCTTCTCATCTCAGTCCTGTTTTCTTGGTTTCACTTTGAATTCAGGGGCATGTTACTGGCTTCCACTAGGCTGCAGTATAGCCAGGTCTGTAGCTATAGCAACCAGTGCTGGCAGTGATGAAACCGGTCTGTAGCTATAGCAACCAGTGCTGGCAGCCTATCAGGAGAGATCTAACAGGTCTGTAGCTATAGCGACCTGAGGAACTGACGCAGCCCATACAAGAGGGGATATCTAGGAATAGGTAGGACACTGCTAATGGACACATATTGTAAAGTGATCTGTTTTTGCAAGATCTTTAACATAAAAAGCAGCGATCCTTGTAGTGAGACAACCCCTTTAAGGGATGTTCACACGGTGTCCTTTAGATGTGTGTTTGGATCCGTGTTTTGAACCCAACCACGTATCTAACAATGTGCAGTGTGATTTACATTCGTGTCAATGTAAAACACCCATCGGCGTTCAGATGTGCACCACACTTTGGGTACGGGTGTGGATGCGTCTGATGCAGCGTTTTTCAATCCATTTTTCGGATTGCAAAACAAATTAAAAAACACCGTGTGAACATCCCCTACTGGTTTCTGCAGGCAGAGAAAGCGAAAGCCAAATTTTGACTTTTAAATTGGCTTCTCAAAAACTGATGATTTACGAGCAATCTGTTGAAACAAATATAAAGTGACATTTTTAATCGTAATTCAAGTTTGTTTACATCTGCGTCTTCTATCTAGAAGGGCACGTTCACACGATGTATTGTGGTGCCTACAATACGCGCCGCAGTACATAGTGTGTTTCGGGAGCTCGCGCTAATACGTGTGCACTCGCGTGGCGTTTGGGGGGGGGAGGGGCGGCAACCCGCCGGCCCCATTGACATGCATTACTCGTGGCGCGTATTCGCCGCAAGTAATCGTCATGTCACTTATCTTCCCACACGTACAATAAGATCGTATTGTACGAGCAGGGAGAGGAGGCGTAATCCATAGTTCTCTATGAGAACGGAGGATTACCGTAATTTCGGCGCGCATCTCGCCCGTATTAGAGCGCAAATTACGCCGTGTGAACATACCAGGGTGTGTGGGGGACGTTTTTGGGTACGATTTCTGGACTGCAAAAGCAAATCCCTATTGTTTCTTTGGGCTTTACAATGCATAAAACACGGATCAAGAACTGACACATCAATTCTTTGAACACCTCTGTTTTACACAGTGCAAAAACGTATGTACAACACGTATCGTCTGAATGAATTACATTGAAATCAATGTAAATCACACTTGAACATTGTTAAATATGTTTTGGGGTCCTTTCTTGGGTACGTGAAATGAACCCAAATATGTATTTAACAAACGCTGTGTGAACATCCCCTGACAGAACAACACAATACTGCATCCATTGTGAGACTACTTGTACCAGGACAGATAGCAACAGACCTCACTGACTTGTAATGGGATCAGTCATTTCTGTTCTGGTGTCCTTCCTTGTGACATCAAGAATAACGCTGCCTGCAGATTTATGAGGAAGGGGAATTTAACCTAAAAAGTGAAGTCAAAATTTCCTTACCGATCCTGGAAGAATCCCTACTGGCAGGAGAGAGCTGTCCGGCGGTAAGCCACACCTTCAGTGTGAATTAGCCACGCCTACTTGTCACGCCGCTGTTGTAGCAGATCGGGCTCTCCCCCCTCGGGCTCATGTACAAGCGCACGGTAATGTTTCCACCACTCAACAGATTTACTATTTTATGGACAATTTTTACATTTTTGGCCTTTTATAAGTTAAATGACAACATTTTGGTTTACATTAGATCCATGGATTGCCGTTTTTCAAAATTTGAGGGGATCCCAAAAATAGGTGACTGTAAACCTTTCCTATGGTTTCCAGCCTCTTCTCTTTTTGGCAAGAAATATATGGACCATAAATACAGCTTATACAAATGCACAAGGGGATGTGGAGGGGGGGGGGGGGGGTTGGATCTGCACCGCGTGGCAGCCCGTTTGGTCACTTACTAGATGAATGGTTTTACAGGGTTAGAAAGACTTGGCTTTTCTCCTCCAAAAACAGCAGCACAGCTGTCCATGGGTTGTGTATTGCGACTAGATTTTCCTGAAGTGAACCGGATAGAGCTGCAATACCACATCCAGCCAGTCGACAGGCGTGGCACTACGTTTGAAAGGAAGCAGCCATGTTTTTCTACATATGTACAAATCCTTTGAAGGTTTGTTTAGACAGGTCGGATCCGCAGTGGTTCTGTAGAAAAGAATCCTCATACAATTGGTGTTGATTTATAGCAAAGCAAGATCTGCAATAATAACACAATCTACAATAAACTGGTGAGATTTTTGTGCGGATTCTATATTGTGGATCCGACCCATTTGAATGCACCCTAGAACTTGTTCTGAAATGGCACTTAAAGGGGTTGTCTCACTACAAGGATTGCTGCTTTTTATGTTAAAAGCCTTCCAAGAGCCATAGCTTTTTTATCTGTCTACAAAGTCATATGGGGCTTGTTTTTAGCGGGACAAGATGTACTTTTGAGAAGCGCCATTAAAGGGGGTTGTCTCACTACAAGGATTGCTTTTTATGTTAAAGATCTTGCAAAAACAAGTCACTTTGCAATATATGTCCATTAACAGTGTCCTACCTATTCCTAGATATCCCCTCTTGTATGGGCTGCAACAGCTCCTCAGGTCGCTATAGCTACAGACCTATTCAATCTCTCCTGATAGTCTGCCAGCACTGGTTGCTATAGCTCCAGGCCTGTTTGAGCTCTCCTGATAGGCTGACAGCACTGGTTGCTATAGCTACAGACCTGTTTCATCTCTCCTGATAGGCTGCCAGCACTGGTTGCTATTGCTACAGAGCTGTTTGATCTCTCCTGATAGGCTTCCAGCACTGGTTGCTATAGCTACAGACCGGTTTGATCTCTCCTGATAGGCTGCCAGCACTGGTTGCTATAGCTACAGACCTGGCTTCTACTGCAGCCTAGTAGAAGCCAGTAAACATGCCCCTGAATTCAACATGAAACCAAGAAAACAGGACTGAGGTAAGATGAATAATGTAGTGAGACAACCCCTTTAATATAAGGTTACCGGGAACCCAAACAGTCACACTTAGGGTATGTTCATACGGGTTCTTTTTTGAACCAGTGGCCCCAGTGGAATATAATTTTTTTTACTGGACAACCCTTTAAAAGTTTATCCCCATATAAGTTTTCAGAGAAGTGAAGTAGACGTCAGATACAAAGACCCCCATCCACATGTGCGTGGTATAGCACCCTGGTATATGTGTCCCATTCTGTATAGGACACTTCTGAGCCCGTACCGGATCTCCTTGGGGGGTATTTTTAGCAGGAATATTGATGTTATATGTAAAAGAATTATACAGGAACTAGAAGTGCAGCAGAGCCGAGGGATAAGAAGAAGACAGGACGTAAGTGACGGAGACATAACGAGTGTAAGACACAGTGAAGAGCGTCGTCTAAAAGAAGCAGGTTTATTTTAAAAGGAGATGCAAGTATAAAAGTTTCCCGGTGGTCCGAGCACAATAGAAACATTCGGTCACATAAGGAGTCAGTGCATGTACATGTTACCATCACAAGGGCTGAAGATCCTGACATAGTTTAAGGAGTCTGCACGGATCGGAGGCAGAGGACAGGGCTGGGGTCACACGTCACGAGTCTGATACGCGCACAAAGTATTTTACCACAATACGGTTCACGGACGGTTTCCATCTGCAGCTGAGAATCTAGGGCCACATGTATGAACCTGTTTAGGTCTAAAGCTCACTTTTTTGCCCATAGGTTACTGTGGGCAAAAAAGTGACTTTTAGACCTAAACAGTTTCAGTGTTTGCCGTCTGCCCGAAAAGTGATGAGGACAACGCTCGAAGGATTCAGTAACTTCCATTGATTTCAATGATGAGCTGGTCAGCTAATCATCAATCTCCCCATTCGTTTCGAACCCTGGCGAGGGTCCCAGCTGCCAGGCCCCCACTGATGTATGACTGGGAAAGCTACTGATCAATACACAACGCAAAGTCGAAAAGACTCGGACACTGAGCTACGGTACAGAAAACGCCAAGATGTCGTACAAAGCTGCCACAGACTGACAACAGTTGACTATGGAGCCCTACGCATTTCATGCCTTATTTTCTCTGGAGATCAGGGGTGGCCAGAGATATCCGGCAGCCGCTGATCTCCTCTCCACATTATGGAGACAACAGATGCTTTGGAAAGAACCACATTTGCAGTTTAATGGAGGATTTGGGTATATATAGGATAGGACCATCAAGCAGAGGTCTTTAAGCTGGAGTGATACAAAAAGAGTGGTCGCTATATCAGCCGCCAGGTGCAGGAAAATCATCACTTAATAAATAATCCCTTAAAAGGAAGTAAAAACAGATTCTAATCAGACTAGAAACTACAGGCCCCGTGTAAAGAAAGGAGTGTAGGCCCAGCCAATCAGATTTCAGCTTTCATTTCTGGAGACTACACCGAGAAAATGAAAGCTGCAATCTGATTGGTTGAGAGGCGCAACATGGCTGGACTGCGTACCTGAGGTCATTCATCTTAGGCTATGTTCACACTGCGTGCACCACAATATGCACAGTGTTTTAGAAGTACGTGCTGGCTAGTGCATACTTCTGAAATGCTCTGTGCCAGCTCCCATAGACTTTTTTTTTTACAAGTAATCATAGCTCTCAATGAGAGCAGTGAATTACCAGATTTGTAGTCTGTACTTTGGGCATATAGCAGTGCAATTACATGCTGAAATACGGACCGCAAATACGCACCGTGAACATACCCTGACATGCTGTCATACAAGTTGCAAAGTTATTGAATACTTGAAAGCGTGTGGGCAAAATGAGCTTTCAAGGTTGTAGCCATATTAAATGGGTTGTCAGGATTTGAAATTCACAGCGGAAAAAACAAACGACGCCACAGAGTTCAAGTGTTTTTTTCCAATATGGAAGCCGCATAAAAAGAACTATGTGTAAACAGGGCTTTAAAGGGCTTGTCCGGGTGATTTTATTTTTTCATTGCGCTCGCTATGACCTAAACCAGGCATCCTCAAGCTGCAGCCCCCCAGCTGTTGGGAAACTACAACTCCCATCATGCATTTATATAATCTATAACAGTGGGAATGATGGGAGTTGTAGTTTCCCAACAGCTGGGAGGGCCGCAGTTTGAGGATGCCTGACCTAAACAGTGTTTGTTACATTTACATGGAGAAAGATTGTGTGATTTCACCTTATTTATACTATTATTTCCAGGGCTGTTTGGGTTTGTGTTCCATTGACTCTCCATTCAGAACGTCATCCCCTCCAACTAGAGTTGGTCACCGTCTATGATATGAGAGTGCTGACCTCTTGACTAGTGCGCATGCCCGGCAGGTAATGATTTACTGCTCATGGGTGCTAATCAGGAGACCGTCGCTTCTATGGTGTAGCCACCTTCCCCGAGTACAGCGTCGCACTACTTTGTATAGTGTGATGTTTCGCTCAAGGAGGGCGGTGGGTGACTATGGTATAGAAGCGCTGTCCAGCCTGATGACTAGTGCGCCTTCCTAGTATATAACTGCTGGGCGCTAGTCAGATGGTTGCCACTTTCATATTGTAGATAGAGACCGACCATAGTAGGTGGGGATGACGTTTCGAACAGAGGGTCAATGGTCTACAAACCTGAATGGAGCGTCATCACTCCCGACCCTAGAAATAAAAGTATAAATCACACAATCTTTATAGATGTCAATTTAATAAAATCAATAAACACCGTTCAAGCCATAGTGAGCTTAAAGGGGTTGTCTCACTACGAAGATCATAGTTGAAAATGTGGGGACCAAAAATCTAAGGATGTACGTCCTTGGTTACTATTGGCAAAGTGCTACGGTTTTAGAGAACGGGCTGGTTTACATGTGCTTAGCAACAGTGTTTGTTTACTGGTCGGGCAAGCATTCTGCCCTGCCCAGGTCGTGCACATGCAAAGGAAAGGCAGTGAAGAGGAGGGGCAGGGATGTGTGTATTGGCAGGCAAGGAGGAGAAGCAGTGAGAGGACTTGCAGGGGGGTTGTGTGTATTGGCAGCGACATGCAGGGACAAGAGGCAGTGAAGAGCGGGGGAGGGTGTACTGGCAGCCACAGGGATGGAGGTGAGGCAGTGAAGAGGATACAATACACACAACCCCCCTGCACGTCCTCTTCACTGCCTCTCCTCCATGCCTGCCAATACACACATACCTGCCCCTTCTCTTCACTGCCTTTCCTTTGCATGTGCACGACCTGGGCAGGACAGAATGCTTGCCCGACCAGTAAACAAACACTGTTGCTAAGCACAAGTAAACCAGCCCATTCTCTAAAACCGTAGCACTTTGCCAATAGTAACCAAGGACGTACATCCTTAGATTTTTGGTCCCCACATTTTCAACTATGATCTTCGTAGTGAGACAACCCCTTTAATGAACAAAAACACCCGAACTGGACAAGCCCTCTAAGGCCCGGTTCACACATGTTCTGTTCTTTATACGTGGATTCTATGTTGGAAAACCCCCCTGGAAATCCACGGTGTCGTTTGTTTTTTCCGCTGCGGATTTCAAATCCACGTTACAGAAAAGAATAATGAAGCCAAGTGTCACAAACGTCGGCAAAATCCAAAGTAAGAATCTGTGGCAAAAACCTGATTTCTGTCATGGACAAGTATTGGACTGTCCAGTTTTTCAGTTTCAGTATGACGACTAGGATAACAATTTTTCGCCCCATCTTCCTGTACTGAAGGAATTAATCTTACAATGATTGTGAATAGAAAGGGGTTTAGTAATATTTCGGGGATATAGTGGTTTTCATAAGCATTAAACACTGGCAAAATAGATTTCCCCACAATGAGTATGGATGACATATTGATCAGATGTCTGATCAGTGAGGCTCCAACCATTGGGAGCCCCACCCTCGCTCAGGTGAAGGGGCCGTATGTAGAACTTGCAACAGAGACTTACTGACTAGTAGCATAATGTTGTATCGCGTTAGCCATAGAAATCTGTAGAAGAGTGACGAAATCAGGCGATACCTTTTAGAGGCCGAGTATATTTGGTGGTGAGCTGTCAATAGTATTACCTCTTTTTTTCATCATGTCTGACAAAGAGAGCTAGTACTCTTGAAAGCTTACCCTCAAATATACTCCGCCTCTATAGGGTACTGCCCGATTCCTCAGACCTATCTACCTTAAGGGCGCGTCCACACAGCAGGTTAAAATACCCTTTGGATTCCGATTAAAAGAATCCAACCGGTATTTTGACATTGTGTACATGGTTTTGGGGGACGGTTCTGTCTGCGGTTTGTGGGTTCACCCATCCCCCTCAACCACTGACATGTTTAAGTTCCACCCAAAAACCAGGCAGAAGAATGAACATGTTTTACGTTTTTAGGAATGCCGGCGGTGTAAAAAAACTGTCCGGCGGAAAATCCATGCAGTGGGGACTACTGCACGGATTTTCTATTAAATCAATTAAAAAGGTTGACAGTTGCTTTACATCTATAAAACCGACTGAAAAACCTACCGTGGGGACGGGCCCTAATAGAGTTTGGCTATATTTTTTGAGACCATGCCTGGACACAGGCCCAGGCCTCAGCCTGATAGGCATTGCTACAGTTTCCAGGCCATATGCCATTGTTGGGGAAAGAAAGCAGTGTCATTCACTTACAGGGGTTCTCCCAAAATTAAACTGTATCACCTATCCAGTGCTTGGACCATTGGTGGTGAAGGATGGTCAAAGGATGCTCTATGACACTTCCGAAAATAGCTGAGTACTGTACTTTGCCATCTTCAGCAGTCTCATAGACTTTAGATAAGGCTGCAGTACTTCTACTCAATGGCTGCTCCACTTAGACAAGGGGAGGACACAGGGCCCATGTTCTTGCGATCAGTGATGTGGTCGGACCACTGGTCACAAACCTGTGTCATAAGTTTTGAGTAAGTAAAAACTCCCTTTAAGCAAAAGCTACGTGTCCAAGGCTAGCAAACAGAGATTAAGATGTTGGGGACTTAACCCAAGTTGTATGCAAATGCCTCAACTCATATAGTCTAGCAAGGTTCAACCGTTTGAACCATTGACTGTTCATGTACACTCGTAAACAGCCAATATCTTACAAGGGTGTTGTATAATGGTGACCACCTGCATACAGCATGGTTAATGGCCCACAAGTCCGAATCCACAGACCCGAGCTGATACCCCTCAAGCTATGGTGGGACAAATTTACTTGAAAACTACATTGTCAGCCATGGTGGATTCTCATTGACTTGGTAAGGATAGGCTCGTATTACATTCATTGTATCCGAGGTGATGGTTCCTTCATGCCTAATGGATTATGGGAAGCTTTGATATGAACTTGATTCTTTTTCTGTCCTTCCAGAGGAGCATTTAAACAGTGCAACATCACAAGTATCATCACAGGGCGCCGTCTACACGTCTTGTATCTGCATGGCATTCTCCGGCCACAGGTAATTTTCAATGGTGAAGGAGTCGTAGTCCGGGCTGTAGACCAGGGACCTCACAAACGCTTCCTTGTCTTTGGGTTCTGGATACCAGGAAGCCAAGTTATTCTTGTAGGCATAGTCGACAATCTGAGAAGACAGTAACAATTGGCAATAGATTACATGTGCATTATAGACTGCCGAGACATTCGCTAAGGAGTCGGGGAAAGGGACTCTCGCCTGGTTTGTGCTGTAAGCTTTGGCCTCCACATTAGAGGAACATTGCATGGTGGGGTCACTGCGTGGCTTATGTTCTATGGTGGTTATGAATCAGTCTCTGCAGGTACTTTCCACAATCAAGTTATATAATATGATGCGGCTCAGCGAGTACAATGTCTCCCACGTCTGTATTTTTAGGACTTTTGTGTAACAGATATTGTGTTTCTTCATTTTGCCAGAAACAGAAGCTATTATAAATGTTTGCAGTTCTACTGTCGACATAATTGACAAATTCAACACATCAGGCTGTGCTGTGACTTCCCGATTTTAACCCGCTCCCACCGCAGCAATTTTTGTCTACATACCTGTCTGCCTGTATATAGCCCCTACCTGCCTGTATATAGCCCTACCTACCTGCCTGCCTGTATATAGCCCTACCTGCCTGCCTATAGCCCTACCTGCCTGCCTATGGCCACTACCTACCTGCCTACCTGTATATAGCCCTACCTGCCTGCCTAAAGCCCCTACCTACCTGTCTGCCTGTATATAGCCCCTACCTGCCTGTATATAGCCCTACCTGCCTGCCTGTATTTAGCCCTACCTGCCTGCCTATGGCCCTACCTACCTGCCTGTATATAGCCCCTACCTACCTGCCTGCCTGTATATAGCCCTACTGTATATGGCCCCTACCTACCTGCCTGTATATAGCCCTACCTGCCTGTATATGGCCCCTACCTACCTGCCTGTTTCCTGTATATAGCCCTACCTGCCTGCCTATAGCCCTACCTGCCTGCCTGTATATAGCCCCTACCTATCTGTCTGCCTGTATATAGCCCCTACCTACCTGGGGTAGGTAGCCCCATCCAAAAGTTTGCTATGGGGCCCCGGCTTCTCTAGTTACGTCCCTGCTTTCAGAGGCTCGTTCCCGAGATAGGTACAGGTCCCAGAGGTGGGATCTGCACCTGTCAGATGACAATAAACCATCCAACTCTATAGAGGGAACACCCATTTAAATCTGGTGGTAGTGGTGGTGGAGAAGATTTGTACTCAATATCTCTCTTAGGAGACTCTACTCATGTGACTCCTAAATTTTTCCACTGTGGATCTAAATGCAAATCTATATTGAATCCATGGCGATTCTGCCGGAAAAACTGCATGTGTTGGATGCAAATATTGCTGTGGATTGTTCTGCAGAGTCATAGGTATTGTACTGTAAATAGCTGTGGATTTTGCGCATCAAAACTACAGCAGGTAAACTTACCCTATGAGTCCATGACACCTTTCTGTCCATTAACCACCATAGATTGAGGCTGCCATAAAGCACACACTCTGGTGCACTGTCCACAGAGCCACCATACAGGCTTTATTGGTAGTTTTTTTTTTTATCTGGAGACCCTAATTTTTATTTTATTTTTTTAAAAGGGGCTCACCGATTTTGTGCAAGATAGGAATTGGTAATGAGCAGGGGCATCAGTTATAAGGGGCCTTGGTAGCAATTGGAGATAATACCAGAAATGTATGTGCATCTTCAATCTGGTGGTCTTTGGGCAACAATTTATCTAGTACTCTTGGACCTTATTAAATCCCTGTGAGTTGCAACAGTGAATAGCAAAAATATAACAGAAATTGCCTAATATCATTTACTACTACTTCAAAGCAGAGCATGACTCAATAAAGGGAATGTGTCATCAAAAATGACTTATTGTTTAACTCACATTTTTATGTTAAACACATTTTTTAAGAATTTTTGGTTATATATTTTTTTAATTTTCCATATCACTTTCAATATTTTTTAGTAATACTTAAGTCCTGTAGTTTTCACTTTGGCCACTAGGCCTAATAATTGTCTGACACTTCCTGTTCTGTACAGAAAGATTCTCATTTGTCTGCTCATTATCAGCACAAAGAGGGTCAAAGTGAAAGGAGACACCAGTGTGAATAGATAACACAGGATCCACCAGTCACAAGAGGAGATAGTCACAGTTCACCCTTTCACCTCCCTGCACACTGACTTCTTCCCAGGTCACAGAGCATGACTAGAAAACTCTCCTATAGAAGTGAATGGGACTGAGTCAGTCTTAAGTCTCCTATGTGCATGAAGCTACAGTAAAGCATCTCTCTGACTGCTGTTAAAGCAGTGCAAACAAGGCCTAGTGGCCAAAGTGAAAACTGCAGGACTTAAGAATTATTAAAAAATATTGAAAGCGATATGAAAAAAAAAACAAACCAAAAATTCCTAAAAAATGTGTTTAACATAAAAACGGGACTTAAACAATTAGTCATTTTTTGATGACACATTCCCTTTAACACAAAATAAACAGTCTGGAGACTGTAGACACCTACCTTGATGGCAATTTTTAAGGACACTTCCCTTATGCTACTAAGTGGAGGATACAATCTGCCCTCCGCTAGATTCTCTGCAGTCACATCTTCTGCAATGGCCTGAGAAGAGACAAAATGAGGGCTGAATTCAGATAACTGCTTGATGGAGAAGGAATTGGTAGCACATAGGTTGGTCAGACTCTTTGCTCATGTGCTCCAGACTAGAGCAGTCAACAACAGCTTGTGGATACGCACCTCTGCTGTGGTCAGGAAGATGTCCTCAGAAATGTGTCTGACGCCACATGCGATGACTCCCAGAGCCACGCCGGGAAAGACATAGGCGTTATTTCCTTGACCGGGGAAGAAGGTCTGACCATTGGGAAGAGTCACCTTAGAGAATGGGCTTCCACTGGCAAAAATACCACGACCCTGTATAGGATAGACACATTGTGTAAAAATTATAGTTAAGATTAAAGAAAAAAGAAGACACTATTCAACTTTAGGAACGATCAGGTAAATACAACTCCACCCAAATTATCTTGTTGTATACTGAATATCCTTACTCCCCTGATGAACCTTACCATATAGGGGATTTTTTTTTCTTTTCCTTCTTTTTGGATTTAAGGATATATACTATACCTATTGGCCCAAAGTAGGGAATGATAGGGGGACCTTTAGGGTCAGCTATATAGGAGTGGGGCCACCTTTATCATGGCGATGACCCCACATGCACCTTCTTTAGGGCCTGATATAGGGTTGGTGCAGGGATATTATATGCTTACATTTGGGCTGTATTGGATAGCACATCTTTTTTTCTTCCAGGATTACGTCTATTTACCTGGAATTATCAGGAGAAATTGGTACTGTAAGATTATAGTATATTTATATATATATATATATATATATATATATTATAATATATATATATATATATATATACCGCATATAAGCTTCATATTTTGAACTGCGCCACCTATTATAATAGGTTTATCTACTACTGCATATCATTGTAAGAGCAATATCGACAATAGGGGTTTTGTGGACTTTTTTTCTTAAGAGTATTTAATAAAAGTTGTTATATTATATTGGGTTTTTTTCATGCTCAGATAATTTGTAATACCCTGATTTTTGATATTGTATGATCAGTGATAAGTCCACCCAAATTAGGCAGCTATCATGGGGTATCTAGAGAAAGTGGTCCCTTCCCAATTTAATTGTCGCCCATCACGGATGTGGTCTATACATGTTATACAGTGTTTGCAAACAAAGTGGAAAAGCCATGAAAATGCAATGGGATATCAGGACTTCCGACAACTGGTGTTTCCAGGTATGGTTGTGTCAATCAGCTTCTGAAAAGGGCCTCATTTTTATCGTTGTCGTACCTACATCCTTTATGTATTAAACAATAATTGTCCTTTGTGGGTTCATGAACGCTACATGACTGATTCCATCAGTTGGAGCAGGTATAAGACTCGCTGCTGAATATTTCACAACGGTCAGTGATTTCCAGGATCATTGGCCGATATATAACCTGTCAAAAAGTTGCACAAGGTCCCCATTTTTGAAAAGTTGTGGTGTGCTATCATGTTCGCCAGTCATCCCCATGCATCTGCTATTATATCCAGTGCTTTCTGGGCTAGCTAGAAGATGTGGTCACTTGGAGGAAACCCTCTCATACCTCTGTCAGCCGATAGCACTGCTCTGCCGTACACTCCGCCTTACTGGTTGGATTACTTAGTGCAAATATGATTGGTCGTTTGTTATAGACGGCCATGTTTTTCAATATCTTTTCAGTAAATGCCCCTCCAATAGCAGCAACACCTAAAAACAAGCAGAAATGTCACTGAAATTGATCAATGCACATTATTGGTCAACAACTTTTGGCTTAGAAATGCAATTACACTTAGAACCTATCTACTGTATATCACACTTATACGTACTATTTAATGTATTAGCTTAAAGGGGTGTTCCCACAAGTGCTTTTCCGCGCTGAAGGTCAGCTCTTAGCTTGCTACAAGCAGACTGTTTCAGAGAATGGGGTGGACAATGCCTGCACCCATCCTCCCCATTCAATAATATGGGAGTTCCAAGCAGACCCCAGCAACTGTGCGTGGCCATATTCGGAACTCCCATAGGATGGGAAGGATGGGTGCATGTCTCACCCACTCTATTCTCTGAGACGGTTGGCTTGGAGCAGTCTACGAAAGCATGGAAAAACCCCTTTAAAATTGACCCTCTATCTGCATACATATACACACACATCAAGATCAAACAGGGTAGAGGAGATTAAACTCTACAGAAAGTACTTCAGACCCCTCCCCCCAAGGTCTACAGCTTGTCTCCTGCCTGATCTGTGGCCTTATTTAGCCTTGCCCCAAAGACATTAGAGGGGTCTAAATCACCATTCACATCAATGTTTCCAAATAGACATTCATATAGTCACACTCGCCCAATAGAGTACTGGAGAAACCCCTTGAAGGCCTGGTTTCAGTCACAATAATGGGCTTCCAAGGTCCCGTAGAAGACAACCCCATTTGGAGGGGACTTTTTCTTATGGAATACTCCACAAATAACCTTTTACATCCTATTGATGATCTAACCTGTGTGTGCAATGATATCAATGATGATTATCATAATATGAAAAGTAGACATGTAGGGCGAAATGTATGAAATTTGGCATTAACACGCCAAATTTCATGCGCCTAACATGTCTAGAATACACCTGAGTTATGAACCCGCTATAAAGCGGGTCATAAATCAGGTGCGTTCCAGCGCTCGGACGACATTTCTGGATCAGGTATACCACTTTGAAAAGTGCTCTACCTGTTCCAGCTGTAATGCGCCCAGAAATGCTGTAGCGGGAGATTTAAAAATGTATGAGCAGGGCTGCACGTGATATTGGGCTGAAAAGACGGCAAATATTTGGCGCAGCCCAGTTCATACATGTCGCCCGTACTGTATAAATCAGACCTTGGCAGAGTTTGGGGGCTACAACCCCCCGCGATCGCCACCAACCATCCAGGACTGCTCCCAAATGACATAAACCATTACTGCTAATTTTGAGGCAGGGTTTATACAAGTCCTACCCATTCATGGGCCACCAAAAAATCCGTTGGAGGGCCTATGTTGTGCAGGCCTGGTATATAGATGGAGGGTGATCCTCAGTCATGTTCTTTGGTGATTTTAAAGAACCCAAGTTTGACGTTGTCCACACATAACAGGAATTTTTCTGTCCCTATGATAAGAATAATTCAAGCAAACATGTGCGGTAAGTGTTGTCAAGAAGACATAGTAGTAATGGAGCTCAAACATCAGCCGCTCAAAATGCAACAAAAAAAGGATGTGCTGAGGGCAATGCTTCATTTAGCGTGCCTGTGGTGGAGTTAACCAGCTCCAAAGTGGGGCCCCAATGAGATGCTGGCTGTGTGGCCCTCTCTATTCTATGTATGTATTAATTTACAGTTTAGCAACTTTAGGGTAATTGTCGACTCACCTATAATTGCTGTAGGCTTTAATACCTCCACAGCTTCTTCTAAAGTCTTCACTTGGGGGTGATCATGAGCAAACATCTCTTTTTCATGATTCAGATTTCCTCGTCCCTTAAATAACACAGAAAAGAAGGTCAATCACATTGAAGGCAATGACGGTAGGGGAGAAGCTAGACTTGGTCTAGATAGAGAAGACACCGAAGTAGTAGAAGCTATTGTCTACAAGAATCCATTAACAAAGAAAATTCTGTAAATGATGCAAAGTCATCAGTTTTACCAGAGATTACTCATAAATCCTTGTCCTCACTTTGGAGGTCAGCATCGTTTCCTCTGTCATAAATGAGGTGGTGGAGCTAATGGCATGCATTTGAGGACTTGTTGCTGGAGATCCAAACCTATTATGACTCTAGTGAAATGATGTTTAGAAACTTGAAGGAACCACCTCTGTGGTCAGTGCCTTATGTCACGTGACCTATTGGGTGGAGCTGCTAAATGACCACTTAAGAGGCTATCATGAAGGACATCCCCATCTGACTTGGGGGACTTTTTTGGCATTTCAGGGGTGTCACTGCAGCCACTGGTTCAAGTATGCTATTATCTAATTGATAATAGATGTAACTATTCTGGCCCACTCGTCCCAAGATAGAGTTTACCAGTCTCTCGCACAAAGGTGGCTTCACATGCATGTCCACTCTTCATTAAACTTTTTCTGTATCCCATATAATATAGGAGTGGACTGTTCTTAGGATCTGTGGTGGTCTCTGTGGTCAGACGTTCAACAATCAGACATTCATGGCATATAAAATAGAACTACAGTTGTGTTCAAAGTAATAGCAGTGTGTTAAAAAACATGAGCTAAGCACAAAGGGCGACATGTCCGAAAAGTGGCGTATCTATGCCAGTTTTAGGTGCATTAAATCAGTGTAAAGTGCGCCTGAAAGTCCAATACTTTCTAAAATCTGGCTACAGGTATACCTTAATGCGCCTAAACAGGTGCATTGCGCAGAAAACGGCGCATCGCAGCAAAAAGAGGCGCACTGCGCAACTCGCGGCTCATAGCATATCATTGGTAGTATATGTAATACGCCTATCGGGGCGCATAACATATGTAATGCGCCTACATAGACGCATTGCGCAACAGGGGCGCACAGTGCACCATATATAGGCGCATTACAAAGTGTCGTGCCCGGCGTATAATGCGCCCAGTTTTGGTGTACGACAGTTCATTTACAACATGAATATGGCGTCAAAAGTGGTTTTGCCGCAAAATAGACCAAAAAACTGGCGTTGGCGTGTTGGGACGTGTCGCCCAAAATCTTTATAATAGTTTTTATTTCCATGCATTGGGAACATTGCAGACTATTTTCCAAATCAAAACACAATGAAAAATGTATAGAATGGTTATCTATATGGGCTGTTCCAAAAAATAGCAGTGACTGCATTTGTCTTTACAAACTCAAGATATGTTCTCTTTTTTTTTTTTGGCATTTTTGAGGTCACAATCTTCTATCAGATTAAGGTCCGGGGATTGGGCAGCCGCTCCATAACCTCAATTTTGTTGGACTGGAGCCAAGATTTTGCTGGTTTACCGGTGTATTTAGGGTCGTTGTCTTGTTGAAACATCCATTTCCTCCTCAGCGTAAGGCAACGTGACCTCTTCAAGTATTTTGATATAGGGAAACTGGTCCATGATCCCTGGTATGTGGTAAATAGGCCGGCACCATAGTAAGAGAACACATGCCTATATCATGATGCTTGCACCACCAGGCTTCACTATATTCAGAGTGTACTGTGCCTTGAATTCAGAGTTTGGGGGTCGTCTGCGGAACTGTCTGCGATCCCAAAAAGAACAACCCTACTTTCATCAGTCCACACAAGGTTTCTCCATCCCTCTTTTGGCCGGTTGATGTGTTCTTTGGCAAATTCTATCTGCTTCCGCACAAGTCTTTTTCGTAACAGTCGGACTTTGCGGGGACTTCTAGCTAATAGATCGGCTTCACACAGGCGTCTTCTGACTGTAACAGGACACTCAGGTTACCTGAGATGGTCTTTGATCATCCTGGCTGAGCCTTTGCCATTCTGGCCATTGTTCCATCTACTCGAATGGTCGTCTACCACTTTCTTCCACATCTCTCTGGTTTCCATTTTAAAGCATTGGAGATCATTGTAGCTGAACGGCCGATCATGGTCTGCTCTTCTTTATAAGTTTTACCTTCTCCAATCAACGTTTTAGTCAAAGTTCACTGTTCTTCTGAGCAGTTCTTCAAACGACCCATATTTCTCAGGTTCTCATGGAGAAATGCAGGTACAGCATGTGCAGGCTTCACCCTTAAATAAGAGTCACCTGATCGACACCTGTTTTCCACTGAATGATTGACCTCAATCATTGAATTCCACACTGCTATTATTCTGAAAACATCCCCTTTCAAAAAATATACAAATACACAGACTCAAAAACTCATGAATGTGGCGTCTGTTGGTTTTCGAAGGCCTCGTTCACACGGCAGGTTTGGCCGCGGCCAAAACCTCGTCCTACCCTCGCCGCAACCTCGCGGGTTTGCGGCGCGGGCTGGGGCGTGGTCGCGGCGTGGCTTGCCCCCATGCAAATTAATAGGCAGGGGGAAAACCGCACGGCCGCCGCGCTGAGGACTCAAACCCGCGCGCCAAGGCCGCGGCCCCAAAGCCGCGCCGTGTGAATAGTAACGCGGTTTCCCATAGGAAACGATGTTACTAAACTGGGCGCGATTTGGATGAGGTTTTGGCCGCGGAAACCGTGTCGAAACCCGCGTCAAAATCAGTCGTGTGAACATGGCTTAAGAATCTACTGCACCAACTGGTAAATTGTTTGACACGTGGTGATTTAATTTATACCAAAAATAGTGATTAATCTGGTTAGTCATATTGGACTGCTATTATTTTGAACATAAATGTAGCTTTAGATCTGGGTTATACCCTAAGGGGGACATGTATGAAAACTGTCTCGGTCAAAGACTTTTCTTGTTGCCTATAGGAGCCAAACCCAGCTCCCTTTTCAGAGCACTATATGAAATGAAAGGGACGCTCTGATTGGTTGCTACGGGCATCAAGAAAAGTCTTAGACCAAGACAGTTTTTATACATGTGGCCCTAAATTTTGCATATCTCACTCTTGAAATTACAATTGCAGCAGGTTCACCATGCATGGCCGAGTGAACATAGAAAGTTAACTATAAACTCTATAATGGCTGACAACAGTTATAACTTCCTGTCCTCAGTCATAGTAGGAAAAGCTTCTTTAAAGCACAAGTGTTAATTTCTAATTGAAAATCTGTTTTCCCTTAGTCCCAACAGCAGCACAATCACTGAGGTATTTCAGCCTCTTTGAACTGATAGGACAGATGGAACTTTTAATTAAGACAGAAACGTCCATCTAATTAACTAGTTAACTAGGTGCTGCTTCAAGAAGTAGCTGGAAAACTATCATGCAGTGTGTATATTATAAAGCAAATAAGGAAAACTAGGGCGAGATACTTGTGCTGCTGTAGGAGCTAAAGGAAAACAGATTTATAAACGCTCCCTTTACGTCCTACCAGCAGTACAACCACTAGAGATTTAGCAAGCAGAAACCCCTAGGGAGGGTCCTCATGGATTTTGAACACAAACATCTGGAGGTTAAAGCTACAATAGTTTGATGAGAGTTAAAGGGGTTTTGCCACGAAGTAAAATTTACGTGGGAGGTTTGTAAATTAAATAATAAACATTTTCACCATTCATCATTATTAAAAATTCTGGACCGTTTGTGTTTTAGCTGCTCCTTTAGTGATCCATTGTTTACAGCTCGTTTTCAGGGGATACGACCAGGACTGAGAGCTCCTCAGTCCTGGTCACACATACTCAGACATCACTTCTCCTTTCAGGCAGCTACTGAGTGTTCAAACCCAAGGTGCTGTCACTCTATTCCTGTCCTCTGTACTCCTTAGTAACTAGTCAAACAGTGCAAATAAATAAAAAAGAAACCTAAATCATGACGTATGAGTACGTCATAGCGCCGGTAAGCGGCTTTAAAACGGGATCACGGCGCGATCCCGTTTCACAGCCGCCGGGTGTTAGCAGATAATTGCAGCTAACCAGCGGTTTCAGCCATGTTTTGAATTTCCCCACTTCCGGCCATAGGCAGGAAGTGGTGAAAACGCCATCTTGGTACAGCCTAATGCATGGTCTATGCAATGCATTAGGCTGTATTAACAATCGTGCCCCCTAGTGGTCAAGCACCATAGGGGGAACTCAATGTTAAAGTAAAAAAATAAATAAAGTTTTAAAGTACAAAAAAAAAGTATTAAAAGTTCAAAATCATCCCCCTTTCCCTATTTATATATATAAATATATAAAAATATAACATCATTTATCCCGTACGCTGAACACCATAGAAGAAAAAAAATTCCAAAACAGCAAAATTGAGTTTTTTGGGTCATTTTATGTCGCATAAAAATTGGAATAAAAGTGATCAAAAAAGTCGCATGCATTCCAAACTGCTAGCAATAAAAAGTACGCATCAGCCCGCAAAAAAAATGCTGCCTCACTGACGTCCGTAGATGTACGAAAAAGTTATTGGTGGCACAAAATGGCGCCACGGCACAAATTTAAAAAATAGAAAATGTTTGGAATTTTTTTACAGTACCAAAACATAATGGAAGACTAAACTCCATTAAAAAAAAAAAAAAAAAAACACACTCCTGCAAACATGGCGCAAGTATTTTTTTTTTTCACATTTTGCCCCACTTAGAATTTATGTGTCGTTCCCCAGTATATTCTTTAGTAATATGAATAACGACACTGGAAAGTACATTTTGTCCCGCAAAATAAAAGCCCTCATATGCCTATATAGGTGGAAAAATAAAAACGTTATGGCTTTCAGAAGGCAAGGAGGAAAAAAAAATTAGAACCATATTATTATGACCGTCCGTCAAGAAGGGGTTAGTTGATGGACATTTATGTCTTTACTAAAAGTTCCATTTGTCCTATCAGTTAACAGGAGCAGCAATACCCCATTGACTGTGCTGCTGGTGGGACATAGGGAAACTGCTCCTCTCAAGAGTGAAAGTGACTTACAAAAAGAGGAAAAATCATGAGCATAAAGCGGTTTAATTATTTGGCTGGAGAGGCAGAGTCTTGCTAGACCACAAACTGACTGTTTAGTTAGATCCAGCTGTCACATTGCTATCCATCCGTTATGCTAACCTACCAAATGTGAAGATGGAAGGGAGAGTTACTGCAGGATCTGATTACACAGTGTCTCTTACCATGGAGATCATGAACATAGGACTGCATAGGAGCTGCATACACAAAATGATAGGATAATTTACATTGACGCCACGGGAAAATTGTACATATTTATACTTTGAGGCTACAAGAAAAGCTGCAAACGTGGCCAGCGCTTTTAAGGGAAGGTTAGCCATGAGCTCTCGATGTAGTTGGAGTAACATGGTTCTAGTGTCAGGCAGTAGACTTATCGAGCAGGGAGCACGACCGCAGATGTTTGCTTATTTTTTTTTTGCGGTCTGAGAATTTTTGTGCAGAACAAGAGCTAAAACTTTATAGAGACTGAGTCCATCTGCTGTGTACGGCACTAATGGTGTTACAGCCCAGTGGAGGCATCAGCGCTCATTATGGTCTTTTATTGGAATTACTCACTGCCCACAAAATTACATAACCGCATTGTTCCAGATTTTTTCCAGGACGGGGAACGCAAGGATGGTTTTCTTTATTTTTTGGCAGAAGAGTCGGTCATCTGCAAGAGCCGACAACAGTAAATATGAGCAATTATCCCCAATCTCCAGCCCCATGCAATGTCTAGCTGAGCAGTGAAACCTAGCAGGGAGCTTCTATTACAACCCTTTAGGGACTAAGCCATTTTTGGCTTTTAGGACCAGAAATATCTACTTTTGCTTCCAAGGTCGAGGCCAATGAATGAAGCCTTGTTTTTGTAAAGGAGTTGTACATTTAAGGATAAGGATTCTGGAGAACTCATAAACTGGGTTTAAGGTATAATAAAATAAAATACAATTCAGTTAAATTTTTCATTACTGTAAAAGTACATTGTAAATTACACAATTTTTTTATATATGTTGAACAGAAACTTTATTTAAACTTTTATTTCACATATTGTTATTTTTTAGGTGGTTGTATAAAATTTCTTTAAAATAACTGGTGGTAAAAAGAACGCAAAGGAAATACAGGCATTCCCCGACTTACACCGTTCCGACTTACATCTGTCCCCTAGTTACAAATGAAGACGTATGAGGAATGCTGGCACTTGTAGTTCCATGTTCCACAGCAGATAGTAGCTGTGGAATGACAAGTTCCAGCATGCCACAGCAGCACATGAGGGGAAATCTTCTTAACAGGGGCACAGACAGAAAAACAAATGTAAAAACCCTTCCAAAACTAAAAAAACCTTTAGTGCTGGAGTTACATTTAATAACTATACCTGTTCCGACTTACATACAAATTCAACTTAGGAACAAACCTACAGTCCCTATCCCGTACGTACCCTGGGGACGGCCTGTACCTTTTTTTTTGTTTTTAATAGATCTAGCAATCAGTTACCAGTTAGTACACCCATAGGCTACCAGCCAGATATCACTTTCTCATTGTGTCTGGTCAAAAAAGTAAGGGCGACATGTATGAATTCGAATGCGTACTTTTTTTTAACTTGGCACCGACACTCCAGTTCTAAATAGAAGAGAGTAGAAAACGACAGTATGAAGATTTTTGTCGCATTACATAGAGCTTAATGCGCCAAACTTTGTATGGGCATAGAGTGTAATGCGCCAAACTTGGCGCACTAAGCTCTATGTAATGCGCCAAAAATCTGTCGTATTCTACACTTTCAGAATCTCAGAATCCGAGCATTGAAACATTAAGAGAGCGACATGTATGAATTCGAATCTGTACTTTTTTTTTACTTGGTGCCAACACCACAGTTCTAAATAGATATAGAAGAGTGTAGAATACGGCAGATTTTTGGCGCATTGCATAGAGCGTTGTTCGCCAAGTTTGGCGTATTACACTCTATGTCCATACAAAGTTTGGCGCATTAAGCTCTATGTAATGCGCCAAAAATCTGTCGTATTCTACACTCTTCTGTATCTATTTAGAACTGTGGTGTCGGCGCCAAGACTCGTTCTATTTATGAGAAAGAGTGACTCTCTCTATAGCTGAGTGGAGCACCTTGTCCACCTACTATATTTTAATGGCGGATATATAAAACTAGATTTGCCCTAGTATGTGTGTTTTGCTGCAACTTTCTCTGGTAATCAGCTGACTGCGAGCCACAACTATCAGCTTACTGCAAGCCGGACTCAGGGATGGAACAGTGACAAGTGAAAAGCGGCTTGCACACAGCACTAACTGTGCATACACAGTCTGAAACGCGGCTGAAGCATAGTTTAAAACGCAGCTAAAAACGTAGCTTGAAGGGCAGCTAGACATACCGCACGAACACCGCCTGGTACGCGGCGTGGACACCGCCTGAAATGGTAGCGTCTCTGGTTAATATTAGCCTACAGAGTACCCACAGTTTTAAACGCAGCTAAAAACGTAGCTTGAAAGGCAGCCAGATACAACCTGAGACACACTGCACGAACACAGTCTGAAACGCAGCGTGAACATAGCTTGAAACGCAGCATTAATATCACATACACCACCTGAAACGCGGCGCAAACTCCACCTGAAACGCGGCGCAAACTCCACCTGAAACGCGGCGCGGACACCGCCTGAAATGGTAGTGTCTCTGGTTAATATTAGTGGCCCCACATGTTTAAACCTTTAGTTTAGTGACATGTAGACTATATTAGTATTAGTGGTGGAGAGCATGTAGTAGTGGTTAGAGCTACACTAAGCTACAATTTACCTTATGTCACACACCTGAACCAGCAATGCCCCTTGGGAAAGAGAAAAACTATTAAAGCCCTTCTGGATTCTCTCTGCAGTAAGTACATATTAATTTACATAATAACGTGTGATATGTACTAATCTATCGCAGGAGCAAAGTACAATATCTGCAGCCTGTAAAATCTTCCTCTAAACCCTGGCACAGTATATGCAAGCACGGAGTATACTACAACTGCCATGGTCTTTGACGGTGTCCGTGGTGGTGGCAATTTCTATATATCATAGATTTTCCCACAATGTTGTCATTTATAAATAGAGAACAGTTAGAGGCCAGCACTGTTATCTGTACATTAAAGGGGTGTTCTGACCATGTACTTTGATGGCATATTAATAGAATAAGCCATCAGAGTGTATTAGGTGCACCTCGAGGGACCGGCGCCTATCTCGGGAAAGGGCCCCTGAACACATTGCTTTACTGTACTGGGTACTCCTATAGAACAGAATGGAGAGCCAGGGCTGTGGAGTCGGAGTCGGTGCCTATTTTGTAGGAGTCGGAGTCGTCATAAAAGGGACCGACTCCGACTCCCAAAATATATAATAAGTTCGATGCAGTGCAAAGAGCAAGAGGAATTGGGTCCGGCCAGTGCTACTGCTCCCATATCTTCAGCCTCATCACATGAGGAGTGTAATTGATGACATGGAGCAGGCAAAGCGCTGCCCCAGGGGAAAAGATTCCGCTCTCAGGGCAAACAGATTTCAGCAAAATTTTTCACCTGCTTTCAAAGAAGAAGAAGAGTTCAACAACCATTCATTCTAAACTGACTTGGCTGAGGCAATTCCCTTTATACCCGAATTGTTAGAGATGTTGCCCTCTGTGGTCACCGCGCAGCCTTTGCCCCAACCAAGTTAGTGTAGAGAGGGCCCGTACTCTAGACTGAAATCAATGAGATCAGATGTTGAAAGTCATTATTCAGGGATCTGATGGAGGCAATACTATTTCTCAGAACAAATTCAGAGACACCACAAAATTCCCGCAGTGTGTTTGCAATGTACGAATTTTTTGGTTTCTCTAAAGTCATATCCCAATAATATATATTTTACACTGACAACAAAAGGTAATCAATGTTTTGAACTTGTGAATTTCAGGCCCATATCTCACCATCCACTACAGCTTTGTACATGATGCCTACTGGTAATTTTATATACAGTCCATGCTTACCGTATCATATACATAATGTGAAGTGCAGTTATTTAGCATCTGCTTAGATAGTCTGATTCTTTCCAGTAACTACATTGTTACAGTTTTTCTCCTAAAAATCAAAATGTTAATTTTTTAGTATTTGGGGGGGAATCCACCTTTGGTTTTCAATACTGCCGAAACCTTCTGGCTCTGAATCAGATTCAAGCATAGTTCCTGACAAAATCTGATCCCAGGTCTCTTCTACCATTCCAATGTTGAGTGCAGACTGACCTTGGCAACAAGATACAGCTTTTTCTTCAACCTTCTACCCCACAAGTGTTCAAAAGATCAAAACATTGTTACCCTTTGCTTGTCATTGTCTGTTCTACCTAAATAGGGCTTGAGTATGTATGCCTGATGATACCATTTTACTAAAGTAAATGATACACTAAACATGGAACCGTGCATGAGGAGTCAGGAGTCGGCAGGTTTGGATCAAATTGAGGAGTCGGGGCTTTGGCTTGCCGACTCCACAGCCCTGTGGAGAGCCGTGCACAAGTGCAACCTGATTTCAGCTGTGAGTCAAGAATTTTGGGGACCAATGCCGGACATAGGTGCGGGTCCCAACACGTTGATGGCTTAGCCTATCGATATGCTGTCAAAGTGCATGGTGGGAACACCGCTTTAATAAAATACATAAGCAGAGCTAAAATTGTGTGATAATAAAGGTGCATAATACATTAGATAATAGATTTACCTGCAGACCTATGTAAATCCCACATGACACCTTGTGACATCATGCAAAATAACAAACTCCGCTCTGCTACACCTGCAGTTATGACTCCTGCACTTTGTACAGGGTTTAGTTCATCTTTTTACTAAAAACTGCTGATTGTCTAATTGATGATTAAGCTGTAGTGAAATTTGTGATTTTACCATGTGATGTGTTCTTACTTTATCTTCCTAAAATAGTATGGAAACACATAAATTTTTACTTAATGGGTTAATCCCACGACACAAAGTCATAGCACTCTGCTGACAAACGCCATCAGGGCCGATTAGAAACTGACTGCAGGGACTCAAACCAATCCCAATAATGAAGGTGCCGTAGTGTTGTATCCCCTCCACAGCTAAACCATGCACAGCAGGAAAGTATTCAGAGGTACAAAGTGCTAAACCGATGCTGTAGCCTCTTTGTTCTTGGGATTGTTGTTATATTCTTGTACGTAAGAGCAGTATTATAGTAGTTATATTCTTGTACATAGGGACAGTATTATAGTAGTTATATTCTTGTACATAGGGACAGTATTATAGTAGTTATAATTCTTGTACATACGAGCAGTATTATATAGTTATATTCTTGTACATAGGAGCAGTATTATAGTAGTTAATATTCTTGTACATAGGTGGCAGTATTTATAGTAGTTTATATTCTTGTACAAGGGACAGTATTTTTATAGTATTTATATTCTTGACATAGGAGAGCAGTATTATAGTAGATTATATTCTTGATAACAATAGGATGGCAGATATTATAGTAGTTATATTCTTGTACATAGGAGGCAGTATATAGTAGTTATATTCCGTACATAGGGGGCAGTATTTATATGTAGTTATATTCTTGTAACATAGGAGGCAGTATTATAGTAGATATATTCTTGTACATGAGGGCAGTATTATAGTAGTTATATTCTTGTACATAGTGGGGCAGTATTATAGTAGTTTATATTTTTGTACATAGGAAGGCAGTATATAGTAAGTTATATTCTTGTACATAGGAGTGCAGTATTTATAGTAGCTTATATGCTTGTACATAGGAGGCAGTATATAGTAGTTATATTACTTGTACATAGGAGACATTATTAATAGTAGGTTTATATTCTTGGTACATAGGGGCCATATTACAGTAGTTATATTCTTGTACATAGGGGCCAGTATATAGTAGTTGTATATTCTTGTACATATGGGAGCAATAAAAAATAAAAAAAAATTATAGTTATTTATATTCTTGTACATAGGGAGCATGTATTAGAGTAATTTATATTCTTGTACTAGGGACAGGTATGTATATATTTATATTCTTGTACATAGGGGGGGCGGTATCAAGTAGTTATATTCTTGTACATAGGGGGCAGTATTATAGTGGGGATATTCTTGTACAAAGGAGCAGTATTATAGTAAGTTATATTCTTGTACATGAGGAGGCAGTAATTATAGTAGCTACTATTCTTGTACATAGGAGGCAGTATTTTAGTAGTTATATTCTTGTACATAGGAGCATATATAGTAATTATATTCTTGTATCATAGGGAGGGCAGTGTTATAGTAGTTATAAGTTACTTGTACAATTTAGGTGGGCATTGTTATACTATTTTATATTCTTGTATGTAATCACCAGTATTATCGTAGACAGTCTTTGTTATATAGGGGGCAAGTAATTATAGTAGACAGTCTTGTATATAGGGGCAGTATTATAGTAGACATATTCTTATATATAGGGGCAGTATTATAGTAGACATATTCTTGTATATAGGGGCAATTTTATAGTAGTTCTATTCTTGAAGTGTTATAGTAATTATATTTTTGCCCTTGGGTGTTTTGTTTCATGGTTGCAGCACTACTTATAAGCATGGACTATTGCATGAAGGTTGTGCCAACATTAAGTGATGGCTGTGTATTGGCTGCAGGCAGGAGAGTATTGTCCCTATATTCCAAACTAAAATATTAGGAAATAGAGCTTCCCTGTGACAAAGTTCACCTGCCCATGTACCATTATGTATAAACACATCCACTGACCTTCACAATAAGTCCCTTGGAATCGACCATCCAGATCTTCTTGACGGCTTCTTCTCTAGGAATGCCTTCTTTCTCCATAGCCATGATAATCAGAAGTGCTATTCCCATGGCAGCCTGAGGAGCACAGACCATGTTATTATGTACATACAGTTCACTATTGAAGGAACAGCTTATCAGTACCCTAAATCGTCTCTACAGTTGGGGGATGATACATGGGTTTCATTGTTGCAGTGGTTGCATTATTCTCATGAAGCTTGTACATGCACGGGATACGAGTACTGGGACACCAATGGTTACTGCTACACCTGCTCCATGGTAACACCTGTATTAGTTTTGGACCCTTGACTACTGCTGTAACCTAATGTACCTATGTGGCCAACCTGACATTTTAAGCAGAAATATCATGTATATGTAAGTCAGTGTTTTGTCTTTATTAAAGGAGTTGTCCTGCAAATAAAACATTATAATCAAGGAAGCCTGGGTGGGTAAGAAAAAAGTTATACTTGTCTATAGTTTCCCCACTGCACCCGATCCAGAGGCCCCTGTTGATCTGCTCCTTTTAAAGGGTTTTTTAGCACGAAGTGAGTTCCTTACCTCTTATCTAGAGAAGATAAACAAAGCATGCAGCGTCATTAAACGCCCAGCAGGGGTAGGAGGGAGGGGGCTGAGCAGAGAGAAGGAAGCAGGGACGTCTGCAAAGTTTACTCAAATAATTGACATTACAAAACCATGTGGATTCTCTATACAGCAGACAGGCCTCATACACTGCACTTTTCATCCCCCAGCCCCTTTGTCAACTCCTTCAAGTTCCACTGTTCATCAGATAATAAGTGCAAACAAGCAAAAGGTTGCAGAGCCAGAATCAGCTCCTTGTCAGTGTCCTGGTTCAGTTCCTACTGTAAACTGTCAGAAAACTAAGGGGGAGCTGAAGCAATGCTGTAGCTCTCAGAAGCTTCACTTTTTGTAATAACATATATTTAGGAAAGTGATTAAATACCCATTTTGGAGGATCCCACGTCAACATTACATCGTGGCAAAACCCCTTTAACTTCTGGGTTCCGCTTAAAATGGAGGGTGAGCCTCTTCTGCATACTGAGACGAGAAGTCACCAGGACGGGTCACCAGGGAGCTTCATAGCAGTTGCGGTGGTGAGGACCTGAAAGGTACAGTGATCATATACTTTTTGTATTTTTAGCCCACCCCTGTCCGCCATGTAAACAATAGTTTTTGATTGTGCCGGACAACCCCTTTATTTTTATTTTTTTTATTGTGGTGGAGAAGCAAAGTAACTAGTTGCCACATACCTGAACTAGTACCTACATTTCAGGATCCTGTTGTCACATTTGTAGGGATATGTGGGGGAGATTTTATTTTTTTAATATGGGTTCTATGATAGGGCCAAGTAGGAACGAACAGCTTTCAATCCAGAAGAAATATTCAGTATAAGGGTATGTTCACACGGGGTAATTTCGGCGCGTATTTGCGCTCTAAAACGGCGAAATGCGCGCCGAAATCTTAACGGTTAATACCACTGTTCCTCCATAGAGAACTATGGATTACTCCTCCTCGTCCCCGCTCACAACAATCACGATTCGTATGTCTCAGAACGCGTACGATAAGTAACGCGATTCCAATTACTTGCGGCGCGTACAGTACATCGTGTGAACATAGCCTAAAACAATATCTTTATTAGTATGACATTAAAAGACGTCCATGTCCCACAGTAAACAGGAATTAACACTAGACACAAGCTGACGCGTTTTGGACATATTAGTCCTTAATTGTAGCTTCTATTATAGTGATATTACCCTGAGGAACAAGATAGGTGATCAATTTATGAATGCTGGGGGCCCCAACGGTCACTAAAACGGGGAGCTTGAGTCCCATATGGCACAACCATGAAGATCTTCTAATCAATGGATAGGTGCTAAATCTTCTTTGTGAGTATACACGTTTAAAAAAAAAAAAAAGTTAATTTTATTCAAAAATTGTTATGCTTTTTTTGGTCCTACAGACGGACTTTTGTTAATGTACAATACACCTACGTTTGCTGGTATATTGGGCTGATTTATAGAAATAAGGACAGATTGCCATGACCTAACAGGTAATTACTAGAGGCAGCCTTAGGAACCTGGGCTGTCCCCATAATGATCTCGGCCCCAGCGATCAAGTTGCTGGTCCCATCGACCTACTGGTACTAGAGGGTTCCTGTCATACTCTGATCGGCAGCACTGTAGGGGGTCAGCAAATTTGTGTCAATGGTACACAAATGAATAATGGAAAGATGTGTCGCGCGGCAACACTGAGGGTCTCTTAAGAGGAGTTGTGCGAGAAACCCCCAAAAATGCGAACATATAATGGAGAAATTGTAACGCTAAGTAGGAAATCTATGTCACAATCCATAGTTGTGTGAACAACTTACAAATGCTGCTATATCGCATAATATCACCATGTTGGATCTTTCTCCTCACTGGGCTTATTGGTGGAGCTGCAGTTCCTAGGCACGTGGTTTGAAAACTATTATTCCCACAAAGCCTGCTTCCTCCCAGCTGAGCTATAAATACTATATAATATATACACACCAAATGATTTATGTAAAGCAATGTACACACACATATATCTGCACAATTTTATTTGAAACCTTCTTCTTTTTATAACGCAGCACCGTCCCTCACACCACAAGTCTCTCTTGCTGACTGACATATTCCAATAACAGTGGCACACTATAAACTGAAGCACTATCAAAGGGGACATAGCAGAGATGCTTTTTTCAAAATTCCTATCTAGGATATATGACTGAGCACAGCACACATGCTCAGTCATGCCAGTCACCCTAACCAGGAAGTTACTGCTGTACTCTGCATTCCAGGACAGGTTTCTGCACAGAAAGGAGCCCAATGGCCATTGTCTACTGCAATAATGATTATCCCCTTGACAAATCAAGCACACTATTTTAATTAAAGGTATTTAGGCATTTTTTTCATTATGACATGAAGCTTATGTATTTCTCTTCTTTTTCCGGGTAACTCCTTTAAAGAGGTCGTCTGTGTCACGGTGCAGAAAGCGGTTAAATATACCTTAGAATTACCTTGGATAATGTAATGTAACTGGATACAGAAAACAAAAATCACAGATGGTTTAAATGACAAAGTAAGATGTGGTCTACAGATTACTGTGAGAACTTGTCAATGTTCTGGCAGTAAGTGAAGAGGTAACAGGACGCGATTGCATAACTGGCCTGTCAAATTGACGAGATGCTCAATAATATTTGCTTTCTTTGGGCTCTGTGCCTAAATAATTGGATTCCTATTACAGTCAGTGACAGGCTCACAATTTTCATGCAAAAAAATCTTGCTTTCTAAGGGGTGGAAAACTCAATTTTTCTCATACAGAGTTTAAAATCCCCAGCACAAAGAGGTAAATGATATTATTGTGCCCAAATGTAGACACCACTAGAGGGAGCCTCCAGACTGATATGTTGTAAGCCTGTGTCTATGATAGAGCTCTGTTGAAGCCCAAAAAACAATAGCGAAACTAACTAGTATTTTCCCCCCACTCCCCAATTTTCATGGCCCAATGCTAAAAAAACTATGGAACACCTGTGCACCCAAAATGCACACTACACCCCTAGATGAGATCCCTGAGGGGTGTAGCATGTGCTTGAGCGTGGTCATTGGCGTGGCCTTAGGTGATGTGCTTGGGCAGGGCACAGTGCACTGTTTTGCCCAGGAGCCCTTAATGCTATTAAAACGGCCCTGACTATAGACTTTAATGATATATTGATGTTATATGTCATTAATGTTTCATAGGATTAGATCCCACCTCTGGAACCTGCAGCTATCTCCAGAACTAGCACCGAAACCTCTACATTTTGAACAGAGAGGTGGTCAGAATTCTCCCATTTTGCTTTTGGGGCTCGAGGCGAGACCTGCACCCATCAGACACTGATGGCTGGCATGTCCTATCGATAGGTCATCAATGTCTATGGTGGGAACACCCCTTTAACGTAGAACTACAATGGAGCTAATCCACATGAGCATCTACATATCAGTCTGCACCAGAAAACCACATATTAGCTGCAGATTATCTGAGAAATCCAGGGCAGATTTGCCAAGTGCAAATCCTGGGTGTGTGACCAAACCCTAAACCAGCTAAAATGTGACACAACAGTCTTACAACCAAACAAGTTCTAAATCCTTCTAACCACTGAATTGCTGGTTAAAGGGGTTTTATCATTACACTTACTGGTCCCTTCAGAAATAACGGGACAGTGAAAACAAGCAACTACTTGCAATTTGGATGTCATTAGCAAAGCTGTCTTGTTTTCACAGTCTGCCTTATCTTCGTTTTATGTAAACACTCTTCCCCAGTGCAGGTCAGATCTCACCTCCTTTCATTTTATTGGCTGACGGCTCTACTAATTTACATTCTGTCTGCCCCCGGTCATATTCACAGGAGCGTGCATTCCTGCCTCTCGTTCACTACAGAATAAGGGGCCGGCACCAATTTCACTCTAATGAAGCCACCAGCACCTAGGTGAAGCTGGCACAGCTGCTTCTACAATCAGAAAACAGCAGAATGTGGGCTTCGATGCCTATTGCTCCTGCGTGTAAGGCCGCAAAAAATTTCACCCTATACAGCTAGAAAGCTCCTCAGTGCACACTGAACGCTGCTTCTACACAATCAGAAATCAGCAGAAACGTGCACTCGTGCCTTGTGTAAATCATAGAAGAGAGAGAGAGATCTCTGCTCTTGGGAATGAGTTCATAGAAGACCGGATTCAACTGTGATAACAATCTTCCAGCTCTGAGGAGGAGAAAGATCAGTGCTCTGACACATAGAAGACTGTCTAGCACTGAACTGACAGGCCTGTGGTAATGTCATGAAACAACAGCTTCTTTACAACAAAATAAGACTGCAGTAGGGAGCGCGAGGTCCAGAGACATGTGGACATCAGACAGACATGGGGGAAGAAGAACACACTGGACACAGGAGACGAGCATGAACAGTAAGGGGGGGGCGGTGATGTCATCCCCCCCTTCAATTAAGAAACACCCAGGCTGGAAGTGGGAAAAAACCGCCGCCTGGGATTTCAGGAACTAATCAGCTTCAGGAAAACAGCCAAACTGATGAAGCAATACATCCCCTTTAAGGCAGGTTTCTAGCATTGTGAAGTAGGTGCGATTAGTTCCCCTTTTTAGCTGAGGTGGATGTAGTCCAGATGGATTAGTACAGGATTCACCTTACATAGTAATATTAAGAAAAATATGATTTGGGAGGTAGAAATCTCCTAATAAGAGCAGCAATCTTTGGTGTGACTCAGCGATGAACGTCTTGCTGCCGACGGAAGATATTTTTACATTCAGACCATTTTGGGCTCAGTAATTGTGAAAGAATTTTGGAAACCACCTAACATGATCTATTGCCGTGTGCTTAGAAAGAGTTCACGTCTGGGGAAAGTGAACCATGGGACCAGGAGAATGCAGAATACCTGCTTCAACCAGAAAGGTTTCTAAACATTTCCCTTAAAGAATTCCATAAAGATTGGGGATGGTCTGTCCTGGAATCATCTGTACAAATTAAAGAGTACTGGTACTCTCTGAGCGCCCTGGCACTCTCTCGAGCGCCCTGGCACTCTCCCGAGCGCCCTGGCACTCTCCCGAGCGTCCTGTTACTCTCTGAAATTCCTGCAACGGTCTCTTTGAGCTTTTGTAATTGACTTAAAGGGGTTTTCAAACCAACCATGCTGTTTCACAGCGCCACAGCCAGCCTCGCAACTTCGCATTGCCTGGTCAGGCTGTGGGTGGTTCTATAGCAGTGATTAGTATATTTAGCTCCTTTATAACTAGCTGAGACATTGCAAAGGCATAAATGTAGGAGATATAATCCTTACAAAACAAAAGCTACAGAGATCCAAGGACTGAACACAAGTGCTTATGAAAGATAAACAATCTAGTCTTGTTACAGATAAAGACTCTGCTCCATCCTACCATGGCGACATCACTCCCTGCTCTCTGTCTGTTTAGGTAGGGAGAGGAGGGCGGTGACCTCAATAAACTTTTGTGCACTCAGAGCAGATAAAAATGCTTTAATCTCCCGACCAGGGCAACATCAAAAGAGCAATGTGTGTTAAAAAAAAAAATCTCGATTTACTGTTCCCTACATGGTGAAAGCTAATCTTAGTAGTAAGAAAACCCCTTTTCTTCCTCCCCTTTAAGCCGATCGCATAATGTTCACTGACAATCAGAATTTGATAAAACCCTGTTTGCTTCTATGATTGTTACAGAGCTGACCAAGGAGGAGAGGGCCATAGAGCTCTAAAAAAGGTGCAAATCCACTTTAATTAGTATTGCAGCAAGGGGAACACGAAAAAGATCCTCATAATAGATGGTCTTCAGGGAAAATCACCTTTAGCCCCGCCTCCCCTCAAATCCTGGAGATTTAAAGAGGTATTCCCATCTCACTGGTTAGCTTTAAGCATGTAGCCAAAGTTAAATAAAAACTATTACTAAATACATTGCTGTTTCAATTTTGCTTTTCAGTTAGAGCAGTTCAGATCTCCTGCACTTTAAACCCACAGGGGCATACTCAGGCTTTTGAACCTTGTAGCAACTGACCACTCTAGTTACTATCTTAGCAGTTGCGTCAGGGCTGGTGCATGTCCAATCCCTGCTGTGTCTGAATAGCAGGACAGAGCTTCCTACTCTTTCTATTGGGAAAAACGGTAACATACAGAGTTACTAACATGGAAGCAACCTTGTGCCATCCGGTCAGGTCTGCAGGGCACATCTATGTGTAATTCCATCAAAAGATAACAGAGTCACACAGCAGCTACAAGTGTGTCTTGGCAGCAAATAAGTTGTTCTTTCTCACTAGAAGCTTCTTCTCATGGCAAATACAGCTCTGCTAGCTCATATTTATAGCCAGACATCCTGCCTGGATAGTGTCATTGTTCCATCAGTAATGTCCCTGTCATGGGCTTAACTAGGAATAGGAGCTAGCAGAGCTAAGATGTCAATTACTGCTGTAGGCCTCCCACAGCATGCACAGGAAGTGAGAGCTTGAAGAGTGAAAACAGCCAGATGGAACAAACCCTCTAAAGGGGGTTTCTCACTGCAATGATTAGTTTTCAACATGCAGGGAAAGGTAAATAAAGACTATTACAAAATACATTGCTTTGTTTATTTTGCTTTGATCAGGAGATAAAGATTTTATCTCCTTCTAGTTGCAGCGACAAGTTGGTCTTAAATGGGTTGTCTTCTACAAGATTGGTACGTTTCAACTCCGAAAATAACCAAAGCTTGCAACCAGTAAAGGACCTGCAACATCAAATAGTTTAACTTTCCTTCCACATATCCTAAGTGAACAAACGAAATGAAATATCTCTAAAGAAAGGGACTTTCGTTCGTTCCAACATGAAAATGTTAATCTATTCAATTGGATAAAGGATGTACATCTTTTTGGGCGAAAATGCGTTGGCAAAAATATCACAGCTTCAGTAAACGCGCTGAAAAATAGTACGTAATTGTCGTTGAACTGGGGATAGGATGATGACATGTTAGAACATGTCAGACTATTATATAGTCTGGCAGATGACAGACATACATAAACGGAAAAGGTCCTATTTACACAACTGTGCACAAAAAATAGAAAATGCCCCCAATTTTGAGGAAGACATATCTTGTATCGATGTCTTTGTTTTCCCAATGTCACCCAGAGATCTAGAAAATTTAAAAATTGAAGGGATACTCGAGAACTTGGCCACCTTTAGTGAAAAACAGGCCAATCATGAAATTAGTGAACAAAAATCATGAAATAGTTATAAAACCCTCCTGATAAGGGGGTAACATAGTTTTACTGGATCACACATAACTATAGGGATATGGGTGTAAGAAGACTTCATGATGTGACCGCACCCTGTTATGAAGTGCCTAGAAATGATCCATCAGAAGAGTAACAAACGAGAATTACTGGTATATTATTCACCTCTATAAACCAACGAGGTTGATTAGTGCCCCTGAATTTGAGTTCCTATTCCCCAAATTTCCAACGAACAGCGACATATTATGTCTACGTCCCAAAATACAGAGCGTGGTTGAAACCCTTTAGAAGGGGAACGCCATAGTGTCGGGTATAGGATGCCTCACCCACAAAAATTTGGGATATACCTAGAATCAGTTCCTTAAACCTATGTGTGAATCCCTATCGTCTTACACAAGGATACCAATGGACTTCCTAGGGAAAAATGATGGATAATGGGTTAGACCTAAAGACAGCTATCTTGGGAAGCATTGGATGAGGGAGTACCACTCTATACCTCCTATGCCATCCACAAGAACTGGGGACTCAAGGCAACTGAACATTTTCTCAGAAGGATATGGTCAACGTTTGATCTACATAACAACTTATGTGTTGGATTCTCTTAACTTTGTTCTCACAAAAATTTTTTCTATTCAATGGGGAAATTGAATATCATCAATTGAGAGGGATAACCGCCATGGGCAATTCTGTGCGCCCCAGTTATTCTAATCTATACATGGCGGTGGGGAGGATACAATAGTCTTTGGCGACGAACGCCCTTCAAACATAAGAAAATATTCGCATTCTTATACAAGATATAGTTGATGATATACTGTTCTTTACTCAGGTTCACCTATGAGATAGATCCCCATCAAACTAGCCTCCCTGGATGTGATGGTTAACAAAGGGACATGATGGGGATTGAAAACCTCCATCCATCGTACAGAGACGGCAGTAATTCACTCCTGCATTGAAATAGTAGCCACCCCTATCTTAAAGAAGGGAATCCCACGAGGACAATTCTGAGATTGCGTCGTAAATTGTTCCTCTAAAAAATGAATTTGTTCTCCATGCAAAAGACATGTGTAAGAGATTCAGGGAAATGAGAGGTACCCAGGAGGGGATACTCAAGGAATCATATCACTCTGCACTCTCGCACGGACTAAGGAAATGTCTTTTAGGCATCGCAGCTAAAAAGAAAGTAGATCATTAGATTCAGGGATCATAAGATTGATAGGAACTTTGAATGCATGCCTCTAATTAAGTCCGAAAGATACTAACTAAACATTGGTATGGTCCTCTTAATGGATCACTGACATTCAAAGAACAAGTAGGTCTGAGACCAGCCAATACATTATGAAGGGAAAGAGTCTTCAAGACCGTCTTGTTAGAAGCCTTATGTACCCCCTCAAAGTGACTCCGATGTGGCTTAAATAGACAGCCAAAAGGCTTCTCTACAAATGTAAGCGGGTGTATAGGCCTCCCACATCTAGAAACTGGAAAAACCTTCGGAGTACTAAAACATGACATCATTTACGATTAAACACTTCATAGAAAAATTGTAGTGTTACATATTCAAAAGGAGTGATCAACCGCATTCGATTCCAAGTGGACTGGATTATGTGGGAAAGACCACTCGGGAGTTGAGAAGGAGAATAGGTAGAAACATTTATGAGATAATCGCAAACAAAAGAGACACTCCAGTATCAAGACATATCTGGGAGTCAACATGGGGGGGTTGTCCAACAGGATCTCAAGGGTTTTATGCGAATTGATCTTCTCACACCTAATGAAAGGAAATGTAATTTTGATATTGATCTCCTTAGACGTGAAACCTTTTGGATTTACATACACGCTAGGAACTACATTTCCACAGGGTCTCAATGAACAGCTAAATTTTAGTTTGCTACTTGATGAGTGTGGTAAGAATATTGTGGGCTTTGTGTACCCATATGAGTATTTCCATCTTTTGAAATGCCACAGCTTTACTTAAGCAACTTTATTTATATATATCGAGTCCCAAGTATGCTTCTATTTCCCTGCTTCTATATTCCTCCATACCTACTAACATATGTCGCTTGGGCTTGGCTGAATTCCTTAGTTACTTCATTACACATCACTGCGCGTAACCATTGTGTTCATATACTTACATATCTGTGTCAAATTCTGATCCATCCTGATTACTACCAGGATGATGCCAAACAAGATCTATCTTTATATTTAATTTCTGTCCATTGGGGCTTGCGAGTTGAGATTTTTTGTCGTTGCCCCATCTGAATGGCCGTTTTCTTGTGCAACACTATGTATTGAAATACTGCACTAGAGCCAAACCTTACTGTCGTTTTTCACATGTATACAGTGGAACGGAAGTGGCCGTTCAGCACTCAGGCAAGCTGTGGGCGGAAGTGACGTTATGGCCCGCCATAATAGAGCGCAGTCCACACATACCAGCACTGCAGGGCGGAAGTTATTTTGCCCGACTTTTTCGCGCCCTGAGGGCGAAGTGACGGAGGACGGAGCAAGCATGTGAGCCCGGGGTTGCCACGGGACAGTAAGTAACATCCCGCCCCCTCCGATCACTTTTAAAGCTGCCTGTGCATTCAAACAAACGGCGGCACACCATAGCCCTATCCGAGTGTCTTATTTGAGCCATAACCTCTTATGACCTGCATTATATGCAATCCTCAGTGTTTGGTAAGTACGAGACTTTCCTTTCTCTGAATGATATGTGTTGTGCTTTGCAGTGGTTGTTCGGGTCTGCAATGATGTTGGGAAGTGAATTGGACATAGTTTGTATTATAAACATCACTTCTGTTTCATATACACAGGAAGAGTGACTGTATATAATTACCCCAGCAGCATTTTGGATACATATTAACCTGCACTATATGGATTTGTCCACTTTATAGACACTAATATGGGACAGGATAAATTGGGGGTAACTTTCATCCCGTTCATGACCCTCAGTTTCTGAATTCTTTGATTCCATTTCAGATTATATACACAATCAACTTCATTGGTTCCCTGAATAGACTGTGGTGGGGTCCAAAACATGTTGGGACATTGTATGATTACCACGTAAGTGTAAAGACTTGAGTCTATAGGGGTACAAGGCCTCCAACTCGGTGAGGGGTCGCCCTTTCGTGGCGAGTGGCTCTATACAATCTAACACTGGTGTGGAACACCCAGTGACTCGTCAGAGTTAGTAGTTTACTAATGCGCCCGCCATTTTTTCATTGGCACTTATGTGTGTTTGTGATTATGGTATTTAATGCTCAAGCCGCATACTATTTTTAAAATTGTGAAGTAAAAGTAAATATTTATACTGCACACAATTATCATACGCCACGTGCGACCAGACCTAATCCATTTTTTTTTTTTCTACAATGATGGTGGTTTTAATTAAAAGATCTTTAAAAAAACAAGCAGCTTTGCAATATATGTTCATTACAAATGCCCTACTGATTTTTAGTTATCCCTGGTAGCAGTAGTGCATCAGCTTCTCAAATCACTATAGCCACTGATCTGTTGATTTTTATTTCACTGGCTGCCAGTCCTGGTGACTCATCTGCTTCTCAATACAGGTCAGAGCACAGAGCCCCTCCCGCACAGTATGCTTCTGTAGGGAAGGGAGGGGAGGGCTTCTGTGTCTGTGTAGCTGTGCTGCCTGGATTAACCCTTTGTGTGCCTGCTCCCTCCTGCTCTCTACACAGATGGAGGAGAGCAGAGGTGAGGCTGATCTGTGGTCAGTACGATGTGACAGCAGTGAAGTGTGTTACTATAATTATTATGTGTCGGTGGAGCTCTGACTATACTAATAGAACAGATCAGGGGGGCATGTGAACGGTTCATATCCCTCCCTGCTCTGCTGTATTAGTGACACATTGTGATTATAGTAACACACTTCACAGCTGCCCTGTGTCTGTTCAAATGGGAGGACACTGTTTGTTGTTGCCTGAGATGTCCGTGGAGATTTGTATGCTAAACATGGGGTATAGGAACCTTTACATCCCGCTGCTCTGCTATTAGCATACACAGCTTCACAGACCTCTGGCTCCATAGCCACTCATAGATCAGCCCTCTCCCTGCTGTCTCCTGACTCTGTGGAGAGGAGCAGCAAGAGCTCGGCCACAGCAGCACAGTGCAGCTGATCCTGCAGTGAGCAGCAGATCTAGGCAGGCACACACACGGTTAACCCTGGCAGCAAACCCCCTCGCCCTCCCCCTGCTGTATAGAAGTTACTGCAGTCAGAGGAGGAGAGCTGTCTGTATGCTGAGGGGAGGGAGAAGGGGGAGGAGAAGAGGCAGACAAGAAGCACGCCCCTGAATTCAACTGCCAGGCACACTGAGGTAGGCTGAAAGCCTGTAGTGAGACAACTCCTTTAAATGTATGTCCAGCATAATAAGGACAGTGCGGATACTTTTGGAGATTTTGTCAGCAACGCTGTTGATTGTCGTTCTATACACACATATTAGCAACCACTGTTTCATTGCTTTAGGCTTTTAACCAATGTCATTTTATTGTTGGGTTAATCTAGTACAGTTGATTGAATTACTATGTACACATATTAATAATAACGGTTTCATTGTTCTAGACTTGTAACTAATGTAATTTTATTAATAGGTTACTATAATTGGGGGGGATGATTGGATATGTTTCATGTTCAATTTTACCTTGTTTTTTGAAAATTTCAAAAATAAATACTTAAAAAAAAACAAAAAAAAAAAAACCCATACAAGTTTCTGTGGTTACCGACCGCCTCTCCCTGCTCGCTCTTTTCGCTCATTGCTCCAAGCTGCCGTCAATCAGTCAGTCCATCAATAGTGAGTCACTCCCTGCAGAGTCTTATCTCTTGTAAGGAACTTTGTTTACCTAACTAAATGAGAAGCTTTCACTCTTTAGAGCTCTGTAGTCTTGTGTGCTACAATTTGAAAATATCCTGCAGTCATCTCACTGTAAGAGGAACAGCAAGGAATAGCAGAGCTGATATGGCAATTACTGCTGTAGAATCACCCACAGCCTGAAAAGGAAGTGTCTTTCTGAAGCTGACTGTGGCTCTGTGAAACTGCATGGTGAGACAACCCCTTTGAGTCTTGTCCCAGAGATTGTAATGCCCCCGAAATGGCCAGGAATGCCCCTTAATCTACCACTTTCAGGACAGGTCAATTCTGTCTTTTTTGCGACCTACTTTGCAGGAGTTTCCCAAAAGGATTGAGAAGCTTATCAAATATAGCTCATCTTCCTCATAGGCTCTAGAAAGTCACCTTCTTAGGGTATGTTCAGATGGCTTATTTGGACGCGTTTTTGGACGAGGTTTTCGGAGCATTTCCTCGCCCAAAACAGCGTCCAAAACACCCCCAGTTCATTTAATTGAATCCTATGTAAAACCTCATTGTAGTTCCCACAATTCATGTCATGTCAATTCTTGAAGCATGTTTTAGAAGCGTTTCTCAGCGTGTTTTTTGACGCGCTTTTGGTGCAGTGTTCGGCACGGTTTTTGTCCTGGCTATTAATTTGTATGGGTGAAAACCTTGTTGAAAACCTCGCCAAGAAATGCCTATAAAACCTCTTCTGAATAATCGTGCTTCAGGCGAGGTTTTGGGAGTGGAAACGCTCCTAAACCGCTAATAAAACCATGTTAAAATAAGCCGTGTGAACATACCCTTAAACTGAAGGATCACAGCTTAAAGGGGTTGTCTCGTTTCATCATTTGGCAGCCATTTATACTGGTTGCTAAGCAGAGCTTATGAAATAGAGGGTTGTGTTTCTCCTCCCAGCAGGACGTATCTTCTCTCTCTGCAGACACGCCCCAAAGTGTGCATGTGAGATTAATTTTGTGTGAGCCGGGGGAAGGGAGAGGTTCTCAGCTGTCGTTGGGAGTGAAAAGCTAAGTGTAACTCCCTATCTACATTTCTCGCTCTCTCTACATACTTTGTAATAAGAATAGGCATTCGACATTCAGGACCTTGGGAAAGATGGATTTTTTTTTATCAGTCTCTCACACAAACAGTAATACATCCTGCAGATTACACCTCTAATCTCTACAGATCTGCAGAACAAAACTATACGCTTTATCTGTTTGTGCTTACATGGGACTGCACAAGATCACTCTCTCTGCTGCACAACCTCTGCTTGCTGTCAGTGACAAACCCCGCACACATACGTCGCACCTACCTCTGCTTGCTGTCAGTGACAAACCCCGCACTCATACGTCGCACCTCGACCACTGATTGCTGTCATTGACAAACCCCGCACGCATACGTCGCACCTCTACCACTGATTGATGTCAGAGACAAACCCTGCATGCATACGTCGCACCTCTACCACTGATTGATGTCAGAGACAAACCCTGCATGCATATGTCGCACCTCTACCACTGATTGCTGTCATTGACAAATCTCTCTCATTTCCCTGTGCGCTCCCCTCCGCGACCTGTTTCCTACATCTCCCTCAGATGCATGTGTTCCCGATTACGACCGGGTGCGGGACCTGGGCGTAACCCGACCGGAGCGCTCACTTCGTTCCCAAGCACTAAACAAACAGCCCGTTCTCCTAAACCAGGGGTCCCCAACCGCCGATCCGCGACCGCACCGGGCCTTAGCCCATCACCCTCGGTCCCCCGGCGCCGCTACACCAGATTGCCCGACCGCCCGGTGACTTTATTTCCGCGTCGGCATCTTCTCTGCGCGCCGCTGAATCTCGGGGCAGCGCAGATCCTAGCACTGCGCTCAGCTTCCTGCATTACAGATGAACAGGGACAGCTCTGTCCCTGCCTTCCCTATCGTTGTAATACGGCGCTCACTGAGCGCTGTATCTACAACATAAGCGGCGGCAGGGATTGTGAGGCACAGGGGACGTCTTTACCTGCCCGCGCCGCTCGCTGCTGTCGGCTACACGGGAGGAGGAGCTAAGCCGAGTATCCGGAAAGTGGAGTGCACTTCTTATATACTACTTTTATTTTTTATCCCTGGCTGCCTACTGGCAGCACTACTGGGGGCAGCAGTTCTGGGGCAGCACTACTGGGGGCAGCATATTGGGTCATGCACTACTGGGGCAGCTATATCTGGGGCAGCACTACTGGGGCAGCTATCTCTGGGGCAGCACTACTGGGGGCAGCCATTCTGGGGCAGCCACGTCTGGGGCAGCTATCTCTGGGGCAGCACTACTGGGGTAGCTATCTCTGGGGCAGCACTACTGGGGTAGCTATCTCTGGGGGCAGCACTACTGGGGCAGCTATCTCTGGGGGCAGCTATCTCTGGGGCAGCACTACTGGGGCAGCAATCTCTGGGGCAGCACTACTGGGGCAGCACTACCTGGGGGGCAGCAGCTCTGGGGGCAGCACTACTGGGGCAGCTATATCTGGGGCAGCACTACTGGGGGCAGCTAATATCCTGGGCAGCACTACTGGGGCAGCTATCTCTGGGGGCAGCACTACTGGGGGCAGCCATGTCTGGGGGCAGCCATGGCTGGGGGCAGCTATCTCTGGGGCAGCACTACTGGGGCAGCTATCTATCAGCACTACTGGGGCAGCTATCTCTGTGGCAGCACTACTGGGCAGCTATCTCTGGGCAGCCTGTCTGGGGGCAGCTATCTCTGGGGCAGCACTACTGGGGGCAGCTATCTCTGGGGGCAGCACTACTGGGTGCAGCTATCTCTGGGGGCAGCACTACTGGGGCAGCTATCTCTGGGGCAGCACTACTGGGGCAGCTATCTCTGGGGGCAGCACTACTGGGGCAGCTATCTCTGGGGCAGCACTACTGGGGCAGCTATGTAGCATTACTACTGGGGCAGCTATCTATGTATCATCACTACTGGGGCAGCTATCTATGTATTATCACTACTGGGGCAGCTATCTATGTATTATCACTACTGGGGCAGCTATCTATGTATTATCACTACTGGGGCAGCTATCTATGTATCATTACTACTGGGGCAGCTATCTATGTATCATTACTACTGGGGCAGCTATCTATGTATCACTGTCACTACTGGGGCAGCTATCTATGTATCACTGTCACTACTGGGGCAGCTATCTATGTATCACTGTCACTACTGGGGCAGCTATCTATGTATCACTGTCACTACTGGGGCAGCTATCTATGTATCACTGTCACTACTGGGGCAGCTATCTATGTATCACTATCACTACTGGGGCAGCTATCTATGTATCATTACTACTGGGGCAGCTATCTATGTATTATCACTACTGGGGCAGCTATCTATGTATCACTGTCACTACTGGGGCAGCTATCTATGTATTATCACTACTGGGGCAGCTATCTATGTATTATCACTACTGGGGCAGCTATCTATGTATCACTGTCACTACTGGGGCAGCTATCTATGTATCACTGTCACTACTGGGGCAGCTATCTATGTATTATCACTACTGGGGCAGCTATCTATGTATTATCACTACTGGGGCAGCTATCTATGTATTATCACTACTGGGGCAGCTATCTATGTATCACTGTCACTACTGGGGCAGCTATCTATCACTATCACTACTGGGGCAGCTATGTATCACTACTCGGGCAGCTATCTATTATTATACTACAGGGGGGCTATATTTATTTATTACAGGGGGCATATATCTCTATAATGACAGAGCTGATTACATATGTATATTATATACATGTATAATGCTGACCCACAGAGCTGATCAATATTACTGCAGACTGATTATCAGCTCTATGGGTCAGCATTATTAATATAATATTGACCCACAGAGCTGACAATCAGTCTCCAGTTATAAAATACTGGTTACCCCATACTATACCCCTAAATGACACAGTATACACTGTATTGGTTTTTTTTTTGTGTGTGTGATTCTAAACATCCAACCCCCTCCATAGCCCCACCCTAATAACCACGCCCCCAATTACCCCGCCCCCTCCCACTGGGCCATGGAAAAATTGTCGTGCATCGAACCGGTGCCGGGGGGAAAACTGGTTGGGGACCGCTGTCCTAAACCATAGCACTTTGCTTATGGTAACCAAGGACAGACATGCTTAGATTATTGGTCCCCTCCTTTTGAACTATGATCTTCGTAGCGAGAAAACCCCTTTAATGTGGACTAAGAAACTGGATCTATCCCTTCCTCATTATAAAGAGCGGAAGCTGCTCTACCCAGGGGGCCTCCGCTCTGGTTTACTAGAAGAGATTCCGGTGCAGAGGAACAGCACACATGGACAGAGGGGTCTGGTAGAGACAACACAACCGGTCCACATGTGGTTATAAATAATACACGTCATGGTCTATGGCCATCTCCAGCGACGGACCCAGTCGTCACCACTAACCGTGATGTATGAATTGCTTTATCTTGACTGTCACTTAGCACAGCCATGCTGCTCTTACCTCACCGGCTCCTTGAAAGACAAATTTATGGTCGGACAACTTGTTATTTGTGATCCTTAGAGCAGCCAGAAGACCTGCCACGGCCACCGACGCCGTCCCTGAAACACAGCACAGGGGATAAGGTGTCAGTACACGTCATAGGAAATGCAGTGAATTGCGGTGACTTACATAGACATAGGGGATGTTCACACAACATTTTTCAGATCCGTTTTTTGGTTCGTTTTTCGAACCCAAAACGTATCCAAAAAAACGTATCTAACGATGTGCAGTGTGATTTACATTGGTTTCAATGTAAAACACACATCTCCATTCAGACGAGTGATCGCTGTTGCGTGTTTACTTGCGTCTTTTCAATGCGGGTCCGAAAAAAGCATTGGATTAAGATTTGAAGTGTAGTACACTAAATCGGTCCCTAGAGGTCTCATTTGATCTAGAAGAACGGTTTGAACTTTAGTAACCTAATGACCCAATAGAGGGAGCTAACAGCATTTTACATGTGTTTCAGATGAAGACAATAGAGGGCGCTTCCAGCATTTTATATGTGTTTAATCTTATAATTCACTTTTTTATGTATTGAATTATATAAAATCAGTTTTTTAGTATAGAATGGGTGTTTTTTGAAATTTTATAAGTTTTTACTAATACATTTATTAATGTTTTAGATAAATAGTTTATTTTAGAATGTTGAGTGGTTTCAGTATAATACTAAAAACACTCAACATTCTATAATAAACTATCTAAAACATTAATTTATTAGTAAAAACTTCTATAATTTCTATAAACACCCATTCTATACTAAAAAAACAGCTTTTATATAATTCAATACATATAAAAACTGATTTATAAGATTAGACACATGTAAAATGCTTGCAGTTATAGCGCCCTCTATTAGGCATCCTAGGAAACACATGCAAAATGCTTGCAGTTATAGCGCCCTCTATTAGGCATCCTAGGAAACACATGTAAAATGCTTGCAGTTAAAGCGCACTCTATTAGGCATCCTAAGAAACACATGTAAAATGCTTGCAGTTATAGCGCACTCTATTAGGCTTACTAGGAAACGCATGTAAAATGCTGTGAGCTCCCCCTAATGCGTTCCTAATGTAGGTCATTAGGTTACTAAAGTTCAAACAGTTCTTCTAGATCAAATGAGACCACTAGGGGCAGATTTAGTATATTACATACCCATTCATGTGTAAGGGTAAAGCATGTTACTTAAGATTCTACCTTTTCAAACTACAACCTGCGTATAAATATCGAAAAACGGATCAAAAAAACGCATCAAAAACACTTGCAAAATGCATCCAAAAAAGCATCAACTGCTGCATTTTTGTATACGTTTTTGGGATACAGTTTTTCTTCTAGTGAAAAACGGATCAAAAAATGTATCCAAAATGTTGTGTGAACATACCCATACATCCTGATTCCAGAGCTGTAGGTTCTGCAGGCTATACCGAGCCCAAACATACTCCGAATAATGCAATCATTTGATGATTGTTTTCATCCAATACAATTAAGCAAGCAGTGGAAAATTACATAGGTGGCAACTAATTTTCATCTACATATTAATGCAACCAATGGTTTACTTCTCTGGTTCTGATCTATAGTTATGTCATGACGTATACGCCATTCACTTACAGGGAACCTGTCATATTGATCATTCTATCTAATCTGCGGGCAGCATGCTATAGAGAAGGAGGAGCTGAACAGATTGATATATAGGTTTATAGGGAAAGATTCAGTAGAAGTTGTAACTCATTCAATTTATTTATTTTGGGTTAAGGCGTCCAGTAGGCGGTCTTATCAGTGACTGACAGCTATCTTGGTAGCTGTGTGCCTATAGAGATGTCAGTCACTTATAAAACCGCCCACTGGACTCCTTAACCCATAATAAGCAGCAAGTTAAATGGAAGAATTACAAGTTCTGCTAAATCTTTCCAAATAAAAGTACATATCAATTTGCTCAGCTCCTCCTGCTCTATAACATGCTGCCCGCAGATCTGGTAACATGTTTAGTGTAACAAGTTCCCTTTAAGCATTCACAATTTTACTGGTTTGCTGTTAACGCTCAGGGTAACTCCAGATCCGAATCTGGCCACCATGATATTTTATGTGGCCTGTGACAGCTTATACACAAATCAAAGATGGACAAGGTCCAGACACAGGAGGACCGGATCTTCATTAGGGTTGCAACCAATGCTTAACAGAGGCAACGAGCACAGGGAGTAGGTGCCATCTTGGATTCAGAGCTTTGGGGCACACTTCCACAGCGCTCTGTTCAGCATCTCAAAGGCATTGGCATAGTTCTGACAGCCCTACTTAGACATCCTAGCGACCTCCAATGCCCTTAAACAGCCCTTTGACGGCAACCATAAAGCTGGTGTGAACTTAACCTTAGGGTATGTTCACACGGCTTATTTAGGGACGTATTTCGCCGCGTATTTCGCGCCATACTGTGCTTAATACGTGTGAAAATGCGCCCAATGATTATGGTAATCTATAGCGCTCATACGCCTCCCCTCCCCGCTCGTACAATACGATCGTATCGTATGCGCGGGGAGATGTGACATGTCAAATTACTTGTGTCGATTATGCGGCACGAGTAGTGCATGTCTATGGGGGCGGCGTGCTGCCGGCCCCCCCGCGCCTTGGAAGTACGTGCTGATCGAGCTGCCGAAACACACGATGTACTGCGGCGCGTACTGTAAAAGATAATTTACAGTTTTGCTATGAAGCAATAAGTTATTTTCCCCCCTTCACCCTCCACGCATGTGACCAAGACCCCAGAACTAGCAGCGATAACACAAGATCTGGATATTCACAAAGTGGATAGTCACTATTTAATGAAAATGGTATTATAACAAGAACCCTGGGCCAGCAAGCCGCGCCAGATGATATAATAATTATGCAATAAGCATTGGGTGGAGACAGCAATTCCAGAGGCCTTGGTAACCCCTGGACGACCGTTACACAATTCTGTATATCATGGGGCTGAGGAAACCATCAAAGGAATTTACACCTCATGAATGTAGCCGCTCTGGATCTAGAAGGTTTAGAATTCCAGTAGGAATTTTAGGTTTTTACTTACTTCTGAGGAAACCATTATAAATACATGGCCGGATTCCCATCATGTCGTATCCCACAGGGTGACATCATCTGCTGACATGATGGGAAACAGCACAGCCATATGTGACACAGAGTGATAGAAGTAGTGAGAAGACGAGGAGGAGAACTCATGGGAAATGTTAATAAACACTAGACTGAAAAGTTTGGTACCATTGTTATATACACTGGGCCTTATGTATGAAACGGTCGAGTAGTAAAACTGTCCTTGTTGCCCATAGCAATAATGAGAGCTCATAGCGACCAAACCGAGCCCATAGCAACCAATCAGAGCCCATAGCGACCAATCAGAGCCCATAGCCACCAATCAGAGCTCATAGCCACCAATCAGAGCTCATAGCGACCAAACAGAGCTCATAGCAACCAATCAGAGCTCACAGCAACCAATCAGAGCTCATAGCCACCAATCAGTGCTCATAGCAACCAATCAGAGCTCATAGCAACCAATCAGAGCCCATAGCAACCAGAGCTCATAGCAACCAATCAGAGCCCATAGCGACCAATCAGAGCTCATAGCGACCAATCAGAGCCCATAGCAACCAAATCAGAGCTCATAGCCACCAATCAGAGCTCATAGCCACCAATCAGAGCTCATAGCCACCAATCAGAGCTCATAGCCACCAATCAGAGCCCATAACAACCAATCAGAACCTATAGTGACCAATCAGAGCCAATAGCAACCAGAGTCCATAGCAACCAATCAGAGCTCATAGCAAACAATCAGAGCTCAGCTTTTGTTTCATATAGTGCTGTGGGAAAATGAAAGCTGAGCGCTGATTGATCACAATGAGCTCTGGTTGGTTGCTATGGGCAACAAAGAGAGTCTTACTACTAGGACCGTTTCATACATAAGGCCCAGTGTAAATACCAATGGTATATACACTGGGCCTACACAGTAGGGTTAGCAGAGTTGCAGTGACATCCGTCTGCTCCGGGGCCCCATGCACAGCGGTTAAGAGTGCAGTGATACATCTGCTCGGGGCCCATACACAGTAGGTTACCAGAGGTGCAGTGACATCCTCTGCTGGGGCCCCATCACAGTAGGTTCCCAGAGTGCAATGACACCGTTCAGGGGCCCATACACATAGGTGCAGAGTGCAGTGACATCCTGCTCCAGGGGCCCCAAAACACAGTAGGGTTAGCAGGTGCAGGCTTCCGTCTGCTCCGGGCCCCATACACAGTAGGGATAGCTAGAGGTCAGTGACATTCGCTGCTCCGGGACCCATACACAGTAGGGTTAGCAGAGGTGGTTGACATCCGTCTGTCTGGGGCCCCATACACAGTAGGGTTAGCGAGGTTCATGACATCATCTGCTCCGGGCCCCATACACAGTAGGTTAGCAGAGGTGCAATGACATCCGTCTGCTCCGGGGCCCCATACACAGTAGGTTAGCAGAGGTGCAGTGACATCCGTGTCCTCCGGGGTCCCATACACAGTAGGGTTAGCAGAGTTGCAGTGTCATCCGTCTGCTCCGGGGCCCCATACACAGTAGGGTTAGCAGAGGTGCAGTGATATCTGTCTGCTCCGGGCCCCATACACAGTAGGGTTAGCAGAGGTGCAGTGACATCCATCTGCTCCGGGGCCCCATACACAGTAGGGTTAGCAGAGGTGCAGTGACATCCGCCTGCTCCGGGGCCCCATACACAGTAGGGTTAGCAGAGGTGCAGTGACATCCGTCTGCTCCGGGCCCCATACACAGTAGGGTTAGCAGAGGTGCAGTGACATCAGTCTGCTCCGGGGCCCATACACAGTAGGGTTAGCAGAGGTGCAGTGACATCCGTCTGCTCCAGGGCCCCATACGCAAAAGGGTTAGCAGAGGTGCAGTGACATCCGACTGCTCCGGGGCCCCATACACAGTAGGGTTAGCAGAGGTGCAATGACATCCATCTGCTCGGGGGCCCCATACACATAAGGGTTACCCGAGGAGCAGTGACATCAGAATGCTCTGGGGCCCCATACACAATAGGGTTAGCAAAGGTGCAGTGACATTCGTCTGCTCCGGGGCACCATACACAGTAGTGTTAGCAGAGGTGCAGTGACATCCGTCTGCTCCGGGCCCCATACACAGTAGGGTTAGCAGAGGTACAGTGACATCTGTCTGCTCCGGGCCCCATACACAGTAGGGTTAGCAGAGGTGCAGTGACATCCGTCTGCTCCGGGGCCCCATACACAGTAGGGTTAGCAGAGGTGCAGTGACATCCGTCTGCTCCGGGGCCCCATACACAGTAGGGTTCGCTGTTGTGTTAGACACACGTCTGGTTTCTCCCTTGGGTCATTTTTGTGGTAAACTACTCCCTTGTAGCGTGTTCTCCGCCTTTTGCCCCTTCGTAGCCAACATTTACCTCTCACATCAATGGCGCCTGGTGCTTTGCGGTTTTAATGTTGCTTATTCACAAAGGCGCCATTTGTCCTTTCACGATACTTTCACCACAGCAGTCGCCAACAATTCACAAGCAACACAGTCTCCGAAATACCAACACCCTGCACCTGAAAACCAATAATCATCTCAACTCCGATAAATCGCCTCTTTTACCCATGACAGCAACGGGATGTGTGTGCAGACAGCCTATCACACACCTCATATACCCACCAAGCCAGCGCACTCGACTGTGTGGCTATCATGGCTCTCTCTCTCTCTATATATATATATATATCTATATATCTATATCTATCTATACTTCACACCACATATTATATATAATAATATATATATATATATATATATATAAAATATATATATATATATATTATTTATATAAATGAATATAAATATATTTTATTGTCCTGACGCCCAAAACCATCATGGAACCGGAGGAGGGACGTCAGTTCAGAAGACGACCTGTGGGTGTCAGTATTTCAGCGTGTCTGATAGCAGCGCTTGGTAGTTTGCCGTGAACAGATGTTATTTATATTCAATTTGGATTCATTTTACTTTTATGCGATTTCATTTTTCAATATCAAATCCCAACAATATTTCTGTTAAAGGGGAACTAGCCCTGCCGGCTACAAGCTATTGCTCACTGTTATCAGCCACTTGCATTAGACTTTGATGTTCTTCAGTGGGAAGACGGACAGGACGCCCGGGAACATGACCGCTCAGTCCTTGACCTCATGTCTCCAGTGCGGAGATCCTGTAGTAATGTTTCCATACATAGGTCTAGATTTCGTTATGCATCAGTTCCAAAATTCTGGGGCGATTAAGATCTTTAACCCGTTCCTGACGGACGGTCATAATAATATGGCTCTAAATTTTTTTCCTCTTTGCTTTCTGAAAGCCATAACTTTTTTATTTTTCCACCCACATAGACACATGAGGGCTTTTATTTTGCGGGACAAGATTACTTTCTAATGGCGTTATTCATCTTACTATATTACTACTGGGGAATGGCAAAAGAATTGGGGCACAATGTGAAAAAAAACGTACCTGCGCCATGTTTGCGGGTTTTTTTTTTTTTACGGAGTTCATTCTTCAGTAAAAATGATGTGTTCTCTGTATTCTACAGGTTGATACACATCCGGCAATACCAAACATGTACGGTTTTCGCTATGTTTTGGTACCGTAAAAAAAAATTCCAAACATTTTCTATTTTTGAAATTTGTGCCACAGCGCCATTTTGTGCGACCAATAACTTTTTTGTACTGACAGCTATGGACGTCAGTGCGGCGGCATTTTTTGTGGGCTGAAATGCACTTTTTATTGCTAGCAGTTTGGAATGCATGCAACTTTTTTGATCACTTTTATTTCAATTTTTATGGGACGTGAAATGACCCAAAAAAACGCAATTTTGTCGTTTGGAATTTTTTTTCTTCCACGGTGTTCAGCGTACGGGATAAATGATGTTGTATTTTTATAGATCGGACTTTTTTGGACGCGGCGATACCAAATATGTGTAACTTTTTTATTATTTTATTTTTAAATTGGAAAAGGGGGGTGATTTGAACTTTTAATACTTTTTTTTCTACACTTTAAAACTTTTTTTTTTACTTTAACACTGAGTCCTCCTAGGGCGCTTCACCACTAGGGGGTGCGAATGTTAATACAGCCTAATGCATTGCATAGACAATGGGGCCTGGGGCCGGAAGCGAGGAAATTTAAAACATGGCAGCGATGGAAGACTTCACAAGGCTTCCCGCTGCTATGTTCATCCATCAGATCCCCGCAGTTACGCGGCACCGTTTTTCATTCATTTAGACGCCGTGGCCATCTTTGCTGCGGCATCTAAGGGGTTAAACAGGGCGGGCGGCGGCTCCCCCCCCCCCCGCACTGTAACCGCCGAGGGTTAGCTACAATTAGCCGGGGTTAAACACTTTCTTAGTGATAAGAACTTAGGGCGAGATGTCTGAAAATTGGCGGTGCTACAACAGTTTTTAGGCGCATTAAATAAGTGTAAAGTGCGCCAGAAAGTCCGACCCTATCAAAAATCTGGCGTCAGGTATACCTTGCATAGTAAACATAATGCGCCTAAAAATGATGCGCTGTGCGCCTCCATAACAAAATGCGCCTATTGAGGAGCATAGCACATCATTACAAGTGTATATGTGTTAGGCGCATAGCTCATCATTACAAGTGTATATGTGTTAGGCACATAGCTCATCATTACAAGTGTATATGTGTTAGGCACATAGCTCATCATTACAAGTGTATATGTGTTAGGCACATAGCACATCATTACAAGTGTATATGTGTTAGGCGCATAGCTCATCATTACAAGTGTATATGTGTTAGGCACATAGCTCATCATTACAAGTGTATATGTGTTAGGCGCATAGCTCATCATTACAAGTGTATATGTGTTAGGCACATATCTCATCATTACAAGTGTATATGTGTTAGGCACATAGCACATCATTAAAAGTTTATATGTGTTAGGCTCATAGCACATCATTACAAGTGTATATGTGTTAGGCACATTTGCTCATCATTACAATGTATAAGTGTTAGGCACATAGCTCTTCATTACAAGTGTATATGTGTTAGGCGCATAGCTCACCCTTACAAGTGGTATATGTGTTAGGCGCATAGTCATCCTTAAAATGTAATGTGTTAGGCACATAGCACATCATTACAAGTGTATATGTGTTAGGCGCATAGCACATCATTACAAGTGTATATTGTATGTGTTAGGCGCATTACTAGTATGTGTTAGGTGCATTTGATATACTTGTAATGATAAGCTATGCGCCTCCGTGCGCGATGTGCCTCGATAGGAGCATTACATACTCCACCAATGAAATGTTTTGTGTTGCAATTAGTGCAAATCGCGGCACATAGCATATCATTAGAAGCGTATGTAATGCCCCTATCGAGGCACATCGGAGGCGCATAGCTTATCATTACAAGTGTATGAAATGCACCTAACACATACTTGTAATGCGGCTAACACATATACACTTGTAATGATGTGCTATGTGCCTAACACATATACACTTGTAATGATGAGCTATGTGCCTAACACATATACACTTGTAATGATGTGCTATGCGCCTAACACATATACACTTGTAATGATGTGCTATGTGCCTAACACATATACACTTGTAATGATGAGCTATGCACCTAACACATATACACTTGTAATGATGTGCTATGCGCCTAACACATATACACTTGTAATGATGCGCTATGCGCCTAACACATATACACTTGTAATGATGTGCTATGTGCCTAACACATATACACTTGTAATGATGTGCTATGTGCCTAACACATATACACTTGTAATGATGTGCTATGAGCCTCAATAAGTGCATTTCGTTATGGAGGCGCACAGGGCATCACTTTTAGGCGCATTACATTGTGTCGGTCCCGGCATATAATGCGCCTAGTTTTGGTGTACAACAGTTCATTTGCATCCAAAATATGCCGTCAAAAGCGGTTTTAGCGCGATATAGAACATGGCGTTGGCGTGTTGGGAAATGTCGCCCTTAATGTTTTTGATGCAGAGCTCTAGATCCCCTACAAAGCAAGGCATAATGATAAAAGTAGAGGGGGCTTACTAAATAGAAATTACACAGACTTGGACAGAATGAAATTTCGAAGGGTATGTTCACATGGCCTAAGCATGTACTTCTAGAACACCTGGCGTATAGCTGCGCGTACAGTACGCACCGCAATATGCCGTGTGAACATGTCCTAAGGAACTAGTTGCGGTTTGTTAGATTGTGTCACCTTCTGTGCGACTTTGTTTACTTGTTGGATGTGAATCTCACACAACTCCCATCAGTGTCATTACTACAGTTGTCTTCCGGCCCTGGACTCATTCTGTTTGTAGCTTAAAGGGGTGTTTCCACCATGCACTATAATGGCATATAAACAGGTGTTTGCATTGCTTTTGGCCATCACACCGGTGTGCACCCATTAATTTATTTTTCTAAATGGATGTGCTGACCAGATTTTGTTTTTGGACTGTTTGCCTGAGAAAGTGGCTGGTCCCCATCTTGGTTTATGCACTCCACCCACCTGCACAGATTTTTTAATCAGATCAGGTTATAGCTGGAATCTGCTCTCTCTGAAGTGTGGAGGTCTGAACAGACACCAAGAGAGGTAACATGCAGCGTAGGTTCCCACCTGAATTGGGGTCACCTTGCTGCGGTAGGTGGGCATTTACAGTTTTGATCAAAAATGTGCACAAAGAACCTCAACATTTTCATATATTCCATAGTAGCAGAAAAGCTTTTACAAAAAATTCTTATGTCCTCTTTGACCATTTTCTAGTGCTTGTAGAGCTGCTTATATTGTGTTGTGTTGGCATATCAACAGGGTACACCATCAAATTCTGATAGGTGGGACTGGTACCTACCTTGGTAATAGGTCCCAAAAGTCTCGCCTCAGAAGGGAGAGCTGGTCATGCTTGCACACAACGCTCCATTCTGTTCTATGGGAGTTCCCAGTACAGGGGAGCGCTATGTTCTCTCCATTCTGTTCTCTGGGAGTTCCCAGTACAGGGGAGCGCTATGTTCTCCATTCTGTTCTATAGGAGTTCCCAGTACAGGGGAGCGCTGAGTTCTCCATTCTGTTCTATGGGAGTTCCCAGTACTGGGGAGCGCTGTGTTCTCCATTCTGTTCTATGGGAGTTCTCTGGTTCCCAGTTCTGGGGAGGGGGCGCTGTGTTCTCCATTCTGTTCTATGGGGGTTCCCAGTACACGGGAGTGCTGTGTTCTCCATTCTGTTCTATGGGAGTACCCAGTACAGGGGAGCGCTGTGTTCTCCATTCTGTTCTATGGGAGTTCCTATGTTTGGTGCTGTACTCCTGACTATCAAAGAACAGAATTGGGAGTCGTGCGCAAGCGTGACCAGCTCTCCATTCGGAACAGAGACTTTAGGGGCCCATTCCCAAGAGAGGTAAGAGTCCCACCTCTAAGACCTGCACCTATTTTGGGAAAGGTCCCCCTCCCTGACACACTGTGACGGACACGTCAAAGGTTCCAAATTTTTCACTGTATATCATATTTCATACCAAATAAAACTGAGTCTTCAGAAACTGCCCCAAGAAATCTCCACAGAACCGGCCACACATGAGGAGATGTGAAATTACCCTACAGGAAGAAATATGATGCTGCGTGTTGCAGCCCTGGGAGAGCGCGCTCTATTAGTCATATACCGCTCCACTAATTGCAGAAGCTCATGAACTGCAGCACACAACTGAGTCACAGCCAAAAGCCTGACCGTCCAGCAGTGGAGGAAGAAACTGCAAAGGAGGAGCAGTCAGAAATCAGCTAAGGGTATGTTCACACGGCTTATTTCGGCGCGAATTTCGCCGCGTATTGCACGGTATACGCGGCGAAAGGCACGCCGCAGTTACGGTAATCCATAGCTCTCATAGAGAACTATGGATTGCGCGTCCTCCCCCCGCGCGTACAATACGATCGTATTGCACATGCGGGGAGATCAGTGACATGTCAATTGTTAGCGTGCTTTGGAATTACGCTCTGATCAGTGCGTCGTTCCAAACATCCAGCGTCTTGCGGCGCGTACTATACTGTGTGAACATGCCCTAACACTGGAGAAATACACAACAATGTTACATATCCAAGAGCATGTCCTTAGTACTCCTATGATTCAGATCCATATGTACATAGTGGGCAGTATTATAGTAGTTCTATTCTTGTACGTAGGAGCAGTATTATAATAGTTATATTCTTGTATATACAGTAGGAGGCAGTATTATAGTAGTTATATTCTTGTATATACAGTAAGAGGCAGTATTATAGTAGTTATATTCTTGTACATAGGAGGCAGTATTATAGTAGTTATATTCTTGTATATACAGTAGGAGGCAGTATTATAGTAGTTATATTCTTGTATATACAGTAGGAGGCAGTATTATAGTAGTTATATTCTTGTTACATAGAGCAGTATTATAGTAGCTTTTATTCTTGTACATAGGAGGCAGCATTGTAGTAGTTATATTCTTGTACAAGGGAGGCGTATTATAGTATTATATTCTTGTACATAGGGGGCAGTAAATTTAGTAAATTATATTCTTGTACATGGGGACAGCATTATAGTAGTTATATTCTTATACATAGGGACAGTATTATAGTAGTTATATTCTTGTACATAGGGGCAGTATTATAGTAGTTATATGCTTATACATAGGGGCAGTTCTATAGTAGTTATATTCTTGTACATAGAGGGCAGTATTATAGTAGTTATATTCTTGTACATAGAAGGCAGTATTATAGTAGTTATATTCTTGTGCATAGAAGCAGTATTATAGTAGTTATATTCTTGTACATAGGGGTCAGTATTATAGTAGTTATGTTCTTGTACATAGGAGGCAGTATTATAGTAGTTATATTCTTGTACATGGTGACAGTATTATAGTAGTTATATTCTTGTACATAGAGGACAGTATTATAGTAGTTATATTCTTGTACATAGAGGGCAGTATTATAGTAGTTATATTCTTGTACATATGGAGCAGTATTATAGTAGTTATATTCTTGTACATAGGAGCAGTATTATAGTAGTTATATTCTTATACATAAGGGGCAGTGTTTCAGTGGTTAAATTATTGTCCATAGGGAGCATAATTATAGTAACAACCTTTACGCATTGGCTTGGTAAGATACATGTCAATAATATATAGGGACATCTTTTGTATTTTTGATGACTGCTTATTGCCTTTAACATAAGAATTTTGTGTGTCTGGGAGTTCAACAGCTGTGTAGATAATATGTTATTACTAGTGGAATCATAGACGTCTTCTCTCATTCATGGAAAACAAACATCTGAGAATAATGAGCCTCATTCATGTGAATTATGTTGAATCATCTTTATATATAAATGTATAACCCCGATACTCTTCCCCCTGACATCCATTCACAGCACGCCGCAAGAAACCTGTTACCCTTTCACATGGCCACGATAGAACAGGAGGATTTTGTTGGTTTATGATGTTTCTCATAGAGTGTAATTTAAAGGACATTTCAACTTGGATAAACTGAGTTCTGGTGCCCGGGCAAGTCAAGCGCCTACAAGTCCAATGTTTTCTCACCATAGAACAACCAACAAAATTTGAAATTGGGTTATCTCCAAAATAATTCCATATTTTAGGTCCCCTTAAAAACTTGTCATCTATACAGTGACTAGCTAGGATTACTACACTATTGTTCTAGAAGATATCTACATCTTTATTTGTCAGACTTTGTCTAGAACCAGGATCCTGCAGCACAGTGTTGGACTGAGGTTCTTTTGATCCACCTGAGGTCCACTATTCATCTATACAGGACATGTGCACATCCGCGTGAATTGTAGTGTTGGAATTCTATGGTGCTCAGGGGGCACTGCTCCTTAGTGATCAGATGCAGTTTGTCTACGGAGACTTTTTTTTGAGTTGTTTTTTGGGTTAGATCGCACTTGGGGCGAGGAAGAAAAAAATGGCTCCTTTCCACCCACATCACCAATAACCAGTTTCTGACCGGGCCCCCCTTTATCCTCTTTGTGACTAGATATATTTTAGTTGTCTTCAGTACACGCTATAACGCTTTTGCGCACTCTGTTAGGCCACTTCCCCACGGCATAGGACAAATACCGGTCAATTTATCCACCCGGTATGTGTACGGTTTTCGGGCCGTGCACAGGGGGACGGCTTTTCTCTGCGATTAGCGGGGTAAAGCCCTCCCATTGACATGTTCATATTCCATCCGACAACTGGTCGGTACAATGAACATGATCAATGTTTTTCGTACCACCGGCGGTCTGAAAAACCGCCGGGCGGAAAACCCGTGCAGTGGGGACCGCTGTGCGGGTTTTCTGTAGAGGTCCATGTAAAAGCTTGTCAGCCGGTTTTCAAAACCGATAACCGTCTGAAAAACCGCCTGCAAACCCGTGCCGCGGGGGCAAGCCCTTAGTCTGCTAATTTATTTGTTTTTTTCTTGTGGTATTCAAGACTATTTTTGTGTATTTTTTTTTTACATTAGATTTATACACGTATATATTTGTCAGGGAAACTGGTAAAAAAAAAATTACAAAAAACGTGTTTCTCACTTTATTTATTCTTAACAGCAAAAGTGGCGCAAAATTTCATTTTGTAATGGTGTCACTTTTCCATCATAGACGTTCATATATAGCTGCCGAAGTTTTAGGGTCGTGGTGGGCAGGGCTAAAAGTCACAGTTTAGGTGGTCAGGTTTTTTTCTTTAATCCATTTTTGATTTCTTGTGTGTTTGGGCAGTCAGGTTTTTTAAATTTTATGTGTTTTTATATTATTTTATAAAATGTGTCGACTTTCCCTGTAACTGGGGCTCATGTATAAACCCCACTTACAAGGGAAATACAGGCCCCAGCAGTGACTGCAAAGCTGATCTGGGTCTGAAAAGACACAGCAGCAGCTCCTGCAGTTCCTTGACCGCCAAAGCCGAGAAGCAGAAAGCCTGGAGGCTCCCTGCTGATCTGTATATACAGATATGTTGTCTCTGTCCAAATATGTATGGACGTTTTTCTAATTTTGGTTTTGTACATTACCACAATAAAATTGTCAACAGAACAATTCAGATGCAGTTGAAGTTCAGACTTTCAGCTTTAATTCAGTGGGTGGAGCAAAATTCTTGCAAAAAAAGTGAGGAACTAAAGCATTTTTTTTAAACACAATCCCTTCATTTCAGGGGCTCAACAGTAATTGAACAAATTAAATAATTATAAATAAAATGTTGATTTCTAAAACTTGGTTGAAAATCCTTTGTTGGCAATGATGGCCTGAAGTCTTGAACTCATGGACATCACCAGTCGCTGTGTTTCCTCCTCTTTAATGCTCTGTGGCCTTTACTGCAGCGGTTTTCAGTTGCTGTTTGTTTGTGGCCTTTCTGTCTGAAGTTTAGTCTTTAGCAAGTAAAATGCTGCTCAGTTGGGTTGAGATCAGGGGACTGATTTGGCCTTTGAAGAATATTCAACTTCTTTGCTTTTATAAACTCCTGGGTTGCTTTGGTTTTATGTTTAGGGTCGACCAATTAGTCTGGCTGCATTTGAGCGCACGGTATGTCTCTGAATACCTCAGAATTCATCCGGCTGCTTCTTTCCTGTGTCACATCATCAATAAACACTAGTGACCCAGTGCCCCTGGCAGCCATGCATGCCCAAACCTCCCCTATGTTTTATAGATGATGTGGTTTGCTTTGGATCATGAGCTGTACCACGCCTTTGCCACACTTTTTCTTTTCATCACTCTGGTAGAGGTTGATCTTGGTTTCATCTGTCCAAAGAATATTCTTCCAGAACTGTGCTGGCTTTTTTAGACTTTTTTTTTTTTTTTTAGCAAAGAATAATCTAGCCTTTTTATTCTTGAGGCTTGCACCGTGCAGTGAACCCTCTGTATTTACTTTTATGCAGTCTTTTCTTTATGGTAGATTTGGATATTGATCTGCCTACATCCTGGAGAGTGTTATTCACTTGGTTGGCTGTTATGAAAGGGGTTTCTCTTCACCATGAAAATTATTCTGCGATCATCCACCACTGTTGTCTTCTGTGGGCGTCCAGGTCTTTTTGCATTGTGGAGTTCAGCCGTGTTCTTTTTCTCTCTCTGGATGTACCTAACTATAGATTTTGCCATTCCTAATATTGTAGCAATTTCTCGGATGGGTTTTTTCTGTTTTCGCAGCTGTAGAATGGTTGTTTCACCTGCAGGGAGAGCGCTTTTGACCGTATAGTTTATTCACAGCAAAATCTTCCAAATGCAAGCACCACATTTCAAATAAACTCCAGGCCTTTTATCTGCTTAAATGAGAATGACTTAATGAAGGAATTGCCCACACCTGCCCGTGACAAAAACCGCGGTCGTGCATCGGGCGAAAAACGGTCGACCTTCGGCCGTTTTTTGTCCGATGCAGTGGGGATTTAGCCTTTGAATCAATTGTCCAATTACTTATGGTCCCTTTAAAAACAGGGTAGCATTCTTTGTTTGCACCCCTACTTATCAGATGATTTACGTATTACTTTTGACTTGCTATTTCATTTAGGTGCTCTGTACAACCTTGCAATTCTTTATTTTTTCCAATAAAGCTCTTTCGAATAAGTAAAAACAGGGTGGCACATGTTAAGGAGCTGAAACCCTTCATCCAATTGTAATGTGGATACTCTCAAACGAAAGCTGAAAGTCTGGACTTTCTGTCCATGTCCATTATATAACTAAAATAGGTTTCAGTATACAGGTACAAAAAGCTAAATTTGTATCAGTGTCCAAATATATGGACCTAACTATAATGTGTTTATTGAGTGCTGTATATACAACGATCAAGAAGACAGAGATGGTAATAAACTCTCTCTTAACAGAACAATATAACCAGCGCAAATACATAAAACTGATTTTTATTCCAATTTCTTAAAAGATTCTTCACAGCGCATCCAAACAAATGATCAGACAGACAAGCGGATACCAAACAATGGGGCTGCATCCTGCTGGGTCCTTAATCGTAGCACAGGTGAAAGTTATTCAGTACTAGCTATTTATACATGTATTGTGATACCTCCCCCAACACACAAAAGCTTAAAAAATGACAAAAACTATTGAAAATAATTTAAAATAAAATAATGTCTATGATGCATACCTTTGGGCGACTTGAATCCATCATTAATATCCAAAATCCTTCTCTATTCAAAAGTTTGCACTTCCTATCCCCACTTCTGCCTGACCTGTTAACTCTCTCTATACCTAAACATTTTAAAGGGGTTGTCTCACTACCAGGAGTGCTTTCTATGTTAAAGATGCTGCAAAAACAAATCACTTTGCAATATATGTCCATTAAACTATTCCTAGATATCCTCTCTTGTATGGTCTGTATCAGCTCCTCAGGTCGCTATAGCTACAGACCTGTTCAATCTCTCCTGATAGGCTGCCAGCGCTGGTTGCTATAGCTACAGACCTGGCTTCTACTGCAGCCTAGGGGAAAACAGTAAGCACACCCCAGAATTCAAAATGAAACCAAGAAAACAGGACTGTGGTAAGAGGAATCAATGTAGTGAGACAACCCCTTTAAGGACGCAGTACTGGCATTATGTATAAAGCGAAAATGCTTGGAAACATTAGAAATATTTCTAATTTCTAAGCAAATTACTCCATATATACGCTCCCTACTCCTAAATTTACAAATTTGCCTAGATTTTTTTCCCATGAACCATTGCCAGAAAATAATTCTCCCCATATAACTCGTCTCTTCAATGAGAAGCAGCATTCCTTGGTTTGACTTTTATGTATAAGGACCTTTTCAGATCTGTTTTATGCTTATTTTTATGTCAATTTTTGTTGAAGGTGACATTTTTGGGGTTTCAGAACCAATTAATAGCGTTTCATGGAGGATCTCAAGTTACAATATTTTCAACTTACAATGTTCTTTGGCAAACAAATGACTATTGTAACTTGAGGGGGTAATATAGAATATAAAAAGGTGATGTGTGTAAGAGGATAATAACTCTTCTACGGATCAAAGGCTGCAATTCATTTCTCAGAAATAACATTAGGGTGATAGATAGCGGCGACATAGAAACCATAATGATACTTGATCTACCCAGAGCTGCAGATTAGCATTATTGTTGGGAAAATGATTTATTCATGAACTCTGATCATTTCAGCATAACCTTGTACCCTGCTATGTTAGCATATCCAGCCTCCTAATAAACGTCCCCCTCCCACCACCCGCCTATCAACATGCTTCCTCAGCAGGGGTCCCCGCTCAAACCATTTTCTCATAGACAAAGCGCCATGGCATCCGCCTTGAAATATGCACTCGGAGACGTCTGCTTAACTTGCAGATACATAATGTTCTCTATAAAGGGTCATAATTACGGAGATATTCTAGCAATACAAACTAAAGAATCCTCCGGAGGGGAATGAATGGAGCCGATAACGAAGACAGAGAAGATTTGGGGACAGATAAAAAGAAAAGCAATAAAAAAATGTTCCTCCAAACAGAACTGATGACAAAGTTCGTCTGAGAGGGTAAAAGTAGAGAATGACGGCTGCTCAGATTGATGAAAACGAGGATTGATGGTCATGTTACGCACAATAGTATCACATTATATACATCAGTGTCATATACAATAGTGTCATGTTATATACGATAGTGTCATATACAAAAGTATGTTACATAGTGTCATGTTGTATACATCAGTGTCATATACAATAGTGTCATCAGTGTCATGTTACTGTATCTACAATAATGTCATATACAATAGTGTCATGTCATATACAAGTGTCATGTACAATAATGTCATGTCATATACAATAGTGTCATTTACAAAAGTTTCATATTATGTACAATAATATCATATACAAAAGTATGTTCTATACAATAGTGTCATGTTATATACCATAGTGTCGTGTTCAATAGTGTCATGTTATATATATAAATGTCATATACAATAATGTCATGTTACATACAATAGTGTCATGTCATATACAATTGTCATATACAATAATTTCATATTATTTACAATAGTGTCATGTAATATAGAATAGTGTCATATACTATAGTGAAATGTTCTAGACAAGTGTCAAACAATAGTGTCATGTAATATAGAAAAGTGTCATTCTATATGCCATAGTGTCGTGTTCAATAGTGTCATGTCATATATATAAATATCATATACAATAATGTCATATACAATAGTGTCATGTTGTATATAACATGACATTATTGTATATAATAGTGTCATATACTATGGTGACATGTTCTATACAAGTGTCATATACATTAGTGTCATGTTATATATACTGTAAATGTCATATACAATAGTGTCATGTTATGATTCTGCACTCCTTAATTTGTTGGGTGCCAGTTGAAAAAAATCATTAATAATATAAAAAAAACCTTTTTTCAGGAATCAAAATTTCTGTTATACGTTAAAATTTTTAATTTCTTGACTTAATTTAACATAAAATGTATCTCATATCTATCTATCCCATATCTATCTATCTATCTATCTATTCATCTATCCCATATCTATCTATCTATCTCATATGTATCCCATATCTATCTATATCATATCTATCTATCCCATATCTATCTATCTGTCTTATGTCTACCTATCTGTCTGATATCTATCTCATATCTATCTATGTATTTATCCCATATCTAATATCTATCTATCCCATATCCATCTATGTATTTATCCCATATCTAATATCTATCTATCTCATATCCATCCATCTATCCCATATCTATTTATTTATCCATCCATCTATTCATCCACCCATCTATCTATCCATCTATCTATCTATCCCATATCTATCTATGTATCTATCTATCCCATATCTATGTATCCCATATCTATCTATCTATCTATGCATGTATCCCATATCTAATATCTATCTATCTCATATCCATCTATCCATCCATTTATTCATCTATCTATCTATCCCATATCTATCTATCTATCTATCTATCTGATATCTATCTATCTATCTGATATCTATCTGTCCATCTATCTATCTCATATCTATCTATCTATCTATCTATCTATCTATCTATCTCATATCTATCCCATATCTATCTATCTATCTATCCATCCATCTATCCATCCAAATCCATTTTGGTGCCAGGGTCTGATTGAAAAGCTCATGCTGTATTCTTGGATATTCTGCCAATGATTGTGTTGTGTATTAAATCATTCTTGTATATATCCATTGGTGAAAAAGGTCCTAATTAGAACGAAACGTCTGGAGACACTCAAGTTATGGATGTGATTTGTTATGGAAAAATTTGAGTTATTGATATCATATATTGAATGAAAATTTTTCTCTTAATGGATGGATATATATGTGTTACAGCAACTGAACAAATAGTCTATTTTATGATAAATTGAAACTAAACTAAAAAGACAAAAAAATTTAAATATTAAAAATATTATACAATAAGGTCATGTTATATACACTCCTCAACACTGCAAATTCAGGAAGTAGCAGCTGTTGCTCTAGTCTGAGGCGTGTGAGGGGCATAAAAGCTACATTTAAAGCAAAGTTTGTTAACCACGTGAAACCTAAATATCAGATAACATGATGTGGGATGAACTCCACTGGTGGGTCCCAACAATCAACTCCACTGATGGGCCTCAAGAAATAACGCCACTGGTGGAGCCCCAAGAATAGACTCCACTGGTGGACCCCAAGAATCATCTCTACTGGTGGGCCCCAAGAATCAACTCCATTGGTGGACCCCAAGAATCAACTCCACTAGTGGACCCCAAGAATCAACTCTACTGGTGAGTCCCAAGAACGGACTATACTGGTGGGCCTCAAGAACGGACTATACTGGTGGGCCCCAAGAATTACCTCCAATCGTGGACCCCAAGAATTATCTCCACTGGTGACCCCAAGGATCCACACCACGAGGGGGCCCCAGGAATGAACTCCACTGGTGGGCCCGAGAATCAACTCCACTGGTGGATCCCGAGAATCAACTCCACTGGTGAATCATGACAAACAGCTCTACTGGTGGGCCCCAAAAATCCACCCCACTGGTGGATCCCAAGAATCAACTCCACTGGTAGATCATGATAATCAACTCTACTAGTGGGTCCCAAGAATCAACTCCACTGGTTGTCTCCAAAAATCCACTCTACTGGTGGGCCCTAAGAATCAACTCTACTGGTGAGTCCCAAGAACAGACTCCTCTGGTGGGCCCCAAAAACGGACTCCACTGGTGGGCCCCAAGAATTACCACCAATGGTGGCCCCCAAGGAGCAACTCCACTTGGGGGCCCCAGGAATGAACTCCACTGGTGAATCACGACAACTCTACTGGTGGGCCCCAAAAATCCACTCCACTGGTGGATCCCAAGAATCAACTCCACTGATGGATCAGGATAATCCACTCTACTGGTGGGCCCCAAGAATCAACTTTAATGGTTGGCCCGAGGCACCTCAGTCCAACACTGCATAGGCCTTCATACAACCTAGAACCACAATTAGGCCACACCACAACAGATTCAGAATGTGTGTTTAATTTTATTTTCCATCACAGTGCACAGACATTGTCGATTTATATTACTCCTCAGATAATTAGTCCCAGCTTTGTTCTCTTATTGTGTATTAGATCTTGCAATAATTAAGGATTTTTTTTATTTTTTTTGGCTGCAGCTGAGTCAACATTTAGATCCTTTGTCCTGGTATTCATATGCAGATGACAGCGTTTTGTCCCCGGCTGACAGCATAACATCCTCCCAGGTACTGTTCTGGAGTCTTGTGAATTTGTGTGAGAGCAGCGTGTTTTTAAGAACATCAATTAAGCGTGAATAGGATGTGGCATTCATTAACGACATAAATCATTTAGCAGAACACAACAATTAAATTACACATCGCTGGTGTGTCTTCTGCCAAGCTAGAGAAGTTAATACAGAAAGGTTATTGCTGGTCATTATCAGAGATATATGTCCCTACAGGGGGCAGCAGAGAGCAGTAGAAGAAACCCCGTTATCTTAATTATAACAATTTGTAGTATACAAACAATAGTTTATGGGAACTAGAGAAGAACCCATTTAAATATTTAGAGTTGTGTTCGCTTAAAAGAACATGAAGCATTTCCAAAAAAAAAAAATTAAAAAAAAATAGATTAACCTGGTACTTCCTTTTTCTTTTTTCCTTTTGATCCTATCTTGATTCATTTTGCAGTTAAAAAATTAGATCTATAAATCTTCTCCAAATGTGCCAGAAGATTAGCCATGTCCCCTCCTCCTTCTCGTAACCATCCAGCCCGGGGCCGGACACGGGGGGGGCGCAGCCTTAGGGGGAGGCCCCTCATGACCCGGCGCGCCGGGCGTACGTGCGGCCGTTAGGGGTGAGGGAGCGCGGCGTGCGGGGGGGGCGCGCTGTATATAGGCGCACTGCACGTCGCGCGGGAGGCAGTTGCGCAGAGGCAGCTAGAAGAGTCCCACCCTCCCTCCCTAGGTTTGAGGTGTGAAGGTTGATAGGGTTGGGGCCCTGTGGGGGGGGGCGTTGGGTGTTGATTCGGTTCGTCGCAGTGGCGGGCGGGGATGGGGTCCTTGGAGCCGGTGGAATGGAGTGGGGGAGTCAGGTTATGCTTGGCTCCCAGTTTTTTATGGATCGGTCCTGCGCGAGGTGGGGGGCTCCGCAGGGCATGTCCTTGGGAGCTGGTGAAGGGTTAGCCGCCTGAGGTGGCTTTTGGTGCCCTGAAGCCGGGGGTGATGGCTGGGGGTAATATGTGGAGATAAAACAGTGTGAAGTCTTCGCCAGACCTGGTTTTGCTTGGACATCTGAACTCCAAGGACCTCGGCCCCAATTTGGTTATTCGTGGATTAGGCCGAATGGGTAATTGGGTTACATGCTCATTTGGGAATGTTTGTGTACTGTTGTTTTGTTTGTAATAAAATGGCTGCTGTGGCCAATTATATCCAACCTCTGTCTCGGTGTCCTCTTGGGTGGGGGTTATGAAAAGCGGGGGTTGGAGTCATTGGCAGGGTGGCCAAAGTAGGGTAGGCGCTGCTCAGGGTCATGTGTCTGACTAGAAGATAACTGGCTGCAGCAGGAACCTCCCCCCACGAGTTCAGAAAGAACTCCAGGCTGTGATTGTTGCACCTCTGATTAGAGAAGAAGCTGATAACTATTCGTTGCCCTGGCGGTGTGCTTGGGATCATTGTCCTGCTGAAAGACCCAGCCACGTTTCATCTTCAATGCCCTTGCTGATGGAAGGAGGTTTCCACTCAAAATCTCACGATACATGGCCCCATTCATTCTTTTATGTACACGGATCAGTCGTCCTGGTCCCTTTGCAGAGAAGCAGCCACAAAGCCTGATGTTGCCACCCCCATGCTTCACAGTAGGTCTGGTGTTCTTTGGATGCAAATCAGCCTTCTCTCTCCTCCAAACATGACGAGTTGTGTTTCTACCAAACAGTTCTACTTTGGTTTCATCTGACCATATGACATTCGCCCAATATTCCTCTGGATCATCCAAATGCTCTCTAGCAAACTTCAGACGGGCCCGGACATGTACTGGCTTAAGCAGGGGGACACGTCTGGCACTGCAGGATCTGAGTCCCTGGTGGCATAGTGTGTTACTGATGGTAGCCTTTGTTACGTTGGTCCCAGCTCTCTGCAGGTCCTTCACTGGGTCCCTCCATGCGGTTCTGGGATTTTTGCTCACCAGCCTTGTGATCATTTTGACCCCACGGAGTGAGATCTTGCTGGAGCCCCAGATGCAGGGAGATTATCAGTGGTCTTGTATGTTTCCATTTCCTAATTATTGCTCCCACAGTTGATTTCTTCACACCAAGCTGCTTGCCTATTGCAGATTCAGTCTTCCCTGCCTGGTGCAGGGCTACAATTTTGTTTCTGGTGTCCTTCGACAGCTCTTTGGTCTTCACCATAGTGGAGTTTGGAGTGTGACTGTTTAAGGTTGTGAACAGGTGTCTTTTATACGGATTACAAGTTCAAACAGGCGCCATTACTACAGGTAATGAGTGGAGGACAGAGGAGCCTCTTAAAGAAGAAGTTACAGGTCTGTGAGAGCCAGAAATCTTGCTTGTTTGTCGGTGACCTAATACTTATTTTCCACCATAATTTGCAAATAAATTCTTTCCAGATCAGACAATGGGATTTTCTGGATTTGTTTCCTCATTTTGTCTCTCATAGTTGAGGTCGACCTATGATGTCAATTACAGGCTCCTCTCAACTTTTTAAGTGAGAGAACTTGCACAATTGGTGGCTGACTAAATACTTTTTTCCCCACTGTAGCTATATAAATGAGGGACAACATTTATTATAGAAATTAAATAAAGAGCCACTCAGAGTTATCGGTCAGGCATCATTCCTATTAGTCATGCAAGTCTTTGATAAAAAAAAAATAAAAAAAAGGATATAAAAAAAAGAAGGCTATAAAGGCTATAATTCTCTTCGGAATTCAGTAAATGCACAAGCTCTGTGTAGGGACCAAAGTAAATACATACTATTTGTATTAGAGTTATCTACATTTATCTTGGCAGAAATGTTGCCTAAGAAAAAGTTTATACTTAAGCTAAGAAAATTAAAGAAAAGTAGTAAAAATAACTAAGTTTATTATGAGATAAAAAACGATGTAGAATCCAGTAAGTTAAAATATCTTCCCACAACAAAAAATATTTTGCTGTTATATTTGATGCAGTTTTAGGTTCTGGGAAGGATCAGACCGTAAGAGACGAGTGAATATATCAGGTCTCCACAGTACTTCCCGTCAATTATCTCTCATGAGCAGATTTGATTGGCACCTGCAGAGCCTATTGAGAATTAGATGGCACCAAAAAAGCTGCCCATACCCTTCAGGTAGCGGTTGGCCAAAAACTTGCTTTTGGAAAGCTCTCTCTCCAGCTTGGCTCAGCCGAGCGCGTAGGTGTTCTGAATAGGTTTGGCCCAGATAGAAGCGTGCTGAAACATCATGATTTCTCAGTGAGATGTCCAAAAGGAATCCTGCCCAAATCTGATGAATACCAGTGTAGTGAATCCCAAAGCTCAACCAGGTAGATAGGTCATTCAAAACATATTCAATAAAACTTCGATGATGACGAATACACCTTGTTTTGCCAGTATGCCGATCCATTGTCGGGTAGGTTGAGGTCCTGGCATGCTTTGGTTTGGACCAAAGTGCAATACTAATAAGAAGTGTTTAGAGATTGGATGAAAAGAAAAGAACAAAGTTGAGCTTGGACGAAGAGGAGTAAAGTGATACCAGACAACTCTGGTGGAGACTTAACTCCACTGAGATTGAATACATCAGGCATATCAAAATTGAACGGAGTGATCCTTCTCTTCTCCAACATCTGCCATCTGGGATTGGAGAGAAGTTTGGGGTGGTTATATTTTTTGTTGCATGAACATAAAAAAGCGTTACTCTGTATTTTTTTAATTATTATTTTATAAACCATTCACATTTCACCCTAAATCTATTAAATTAATTCTACAGGTTATTATAGTCCTGTCGCTACCCAATATGTGTAGGCTTTTTTTAATGTGTAATGTAGCAATATGCTATAGACCCACCCACAGCCTGACCAAGAAGTGCGAGACTAAAGCTGCCTGTGGCTCTGTGAAACCGCATGGCAAGACAACTCCTTTAAAGAGAATCTGTGGCCAATTTTTTTTTTTTTTACTTATTAAATCAAGCCCCTGATCCATATTCTTTTCCTCTCAGTCGTTTTTATTTACTGATTGTAGATTTCTCTATTAGGCCGTCAATATATGACTGTTGGGGACTATTATTAGGCTTAGTGGCCAAAGTGAAAACTGCAGGACTTAAAGGGAACCTGTCACATAGTTTTTGCCCCCCCTTGCTGAGGGCAGCACAAGCCAGTGTCAGACCTGCTGTTTCCAGCGCTGTGTCCCTTATTCTGTAAGATGCTGCAGTTTTAGAGCATTAAATGCTCAAATCTTATTCATGAAGGCTTACGGTCGACAAGGAAGGTGGGAACAGATGGAAGGTGATGGGCAGATATGTTTGTGGGGTGGAATAGTAGCAACGGGGTTATTATTGGTTATAGGCTCCTGAAGAGATGGATTTTCAGGTTGCTTTTGAAGCCGGTGAGAGTGGGGGAAAAGTCTGATGTGTTGGGGCAGTGAGTTCCAGAGTGTGGGGAAAGCACGAGAGAAGTCTTGGAGACAGTTGTGTGAGGAGCTGATAAGAGGAGAACAGAGGAGAAGGTCCTGTGAGGAGCGGAGATTGCGTGAGGGGAGGTATCTAGAGATTAAGGCAGAGATGTATGGAGGGGAGAGGTCATGGAGAGCCCTGTAGGTCAAGGTTACTAACTTCAACTGGATTCGCTGGGCAATGGGTAGCCAGTGAAGGGATTGGCAGAGCGGAGTAGGGAGGAGAGAGGTGGGTAAGACGGGCAGCAGAGTTAAGGACCCCATCTTATAGTCAGGGTTACAGTTTCGGTTAGAGATACATTTTTTTGTCGATTTACGATAAAATTCTATTTGGTCAAACCTGAATTGAAACACTTCGGGTCAAGTTTGACTTTGACCTAAATCTGAACAGTATCAGAATCTAGAAGGAAGAAAACAGTTTCTCTAGTGTCAATTATAGGTAGCTATCTTGCAAATCATTAACCCTTTGCTGTGCTTCGAATCATAACTTTATTAGCCATAGAGGGGCATAACAAGTAGCTAAAAGGTTCCATAGCTAAACCCAGTATGGAGTCCCTCATCACCATGACCAGCTTCAGCAGCAAGATAACGATATAATGATTAGATCCTGACTAATTCAGAGGCGTAATACACACACAGTACAGGAATAACAGTGATGATACAGCAGGTAAAAAAATAATGCTGCAGAGAAGAGAAAAAGGAAGGGGCAGCATTAAATTTTCCATGGCCACGTCACCGTCATGACAAACTGCACCTATAGTGCCATGTTTATTGGGCCCCATAGTAACTGCTATGCCCGATATCCTGGCATATTCAAATAAACTCAAGGGAAAAGATTCAGGACTCCAGCGCCACCTATTAGATGCAGTGTTGCTGAAAGCCACATCCAAATTAGGCTTGGTTCACATCTGCGTTGGAGGTTCAGTTGAGAAGAACGGGAGCCATGGGATCAGTTCACACCAGACACCCACGGCGCCTGACGGACCCATTGTAATTAATAGGGTCCGTCAGGATTCCGCTGTGGTGTCTGTATCTGAGATACGCGTGGGTTACCCACCTACAGAACGCTGTTTCGGGGTGCTTGTCCCCTTTCTGTGTAAACCAGAATTCTGGTTGGCTAGGTGAGAGCAGGGCCATCTCATCCATTGGTGACGCTAGGTAGTTGCCCAGGCACCCCACGTGCATAGGGGTCCTAGATGGGGAATGTACAGCATGTCCTAGGAATCCAGAGAACATACCCTGGATCCCTTGGTTGGCTTTGCTTATTTAACCATTTGTGTGTTCTCACGACGTGCAAACAGTTAAAAGCTATAGTGAAGCAGGAAGCCATTGGCTCCCTGCCCTGCTAGTTAGTTGTGTAGGCTGCAGGGTGCCCAATGTAGGTGATATGATGATATGGGTGTACTTGGAGATGGTTAGAAGCATGGCCTCATGCAGAGCCGTCTTAACAGAATTATGGGCCCCTGGGCATAGCACTGGAGTGGGCTCTACCCAAATACATGACATCACACTAGGCCATGCCTAGAGCTACCCCCCTCAAGCACACCCATATTATCAAGCCACAAATGTCTGGACATCGGCAGCCTGCAAGACCATTTGGCAGGGCAGGGAGCCTTTGGCTCCCTTCTCCACCATGGTTTTTAACTGTTTGCACATCCTAAAAACACACAAACAGTTAAATAAGCAAAGCCAACCAAGGGATCCAGGGTATGTTTCTTGTATTCCTGGGACATACATACACCACCAAGGGCCCCTATACTTGTGGGGCCCCTGGGCAACTGCCTAGTGTGCCCAATGGAAAAGATGGCTTTGGCCTCATGTGGTGTCATGTTTGGGTGTGGTTAGAGGCAAGTCCTGGTGTAATATCATGTATTTGGGCTATGTCTGAGGGCCTAAAATGCTGTTAAGACATCCCTGGGTGAGACGCTTTAGCTATAGCTCAATAGGATAGACCTCCTTATTAGCGAGAGGCACCATGAAGGTGTGTGGAGACTTGTTCACACGGGTGAAATTGGGACATATTTCGGTCCATATTTCTAGCCGTACTGCGCTCAATACGGGGCGAGATACGTCCCAGTCATTACAGTAATCCACAGTTCTCATAGAGAACTATGGATTCAGTCTCCTCTCCCCGCATATACAATACGCCGCGGGGAGATAAGTGACATGTCAATTACTAGCAGCGAATACGCGCCGCTAGTAATGAATGTCAATGCCCCCCCCCCTCCCGCCCCGCAGGAGTTGCCATGAGCTCCCGAAGTCATGGCGTAATTACGCCCCGCAATTATGCCGTGTGAACGTAGCCTTACAAGCCATGAATGCTCTACTAAAATCTAAATATATTCAAATAAGCTCAAGAGAAAAAAGCTACAACCCCAGCACCCAGTAATGTTGCTATCCTGGTAGTTATAGCACATGCAGCCAAACCCGAGGTCAGTTACAATTGCTGTTCCTTGTTAGTAGCTACTTGCTTGAACCTGTAAATTTTGAGATGACATAACAGCAATGAATTATCATGCAGTACATTGCCAGCCAAGCCCATTGCAGGCAGAAGCTGGTTCATAGAGGAAGATGGTCCCAAGTGGTGGGAGACCTCTTCCTATGCCTTCCATATGGTCTAACAAGGTATGGGTTGCAACGCAAAGTGCAATCATAACCTTAGGGATAGGTACAGAGTATATACCAGCTCTATCCATGCAAGGTGGACTTGAGTGAAATGGTGCAAGTGGAGCAAATGTCCCATAATATGTAGGAGAGGGAATCGTGGGAAAAGGTGAGTGGGTTAAACAAAGGCCTAAATACCATCACGAAGAATGTAAAACAGCAAATACAACAAATGCTTGATCCGCCTCCAGAAATATCACAATCTCAATAGGTTTGCAAAATACAGTAATGAGCAACAGCTGAAGTTTTCATCTCGAAAATATGCACATCACGGGAATCAGACTCGAATAACCGAAAACTGTCCCACATACTAATGCCGGTATATAGGAGCAAACCCGGCAGAAGGGAACATAATATATTCAGCAAATTTCCTTGGCTTGGGATATTCTGACATCCGATCCTCTGCTGATGGGAAGACGGAACATCTGCAGCAGTCGTTTGAGGGATTTCTATGCTTCCACATCCTACGTTGCCTGTGACATCCTCGGCTTTAGGGGTCTCTTACTGGCGTTATTGTGTATAAATTGGGATATTATCTCTGCAGCTCGCTGCTTCCTTTCTATCGTGCTTTATGAACAGATGTGGCAGGAAATTAAACTTGGTAACATGAGTGGATAATAGACGAGCGATGAGGTTTCTCTTTGGCTCTGGAAACTGGTAATTAATATCATGCTAATGTCACATTCCTCATTTCCATATATTCTTCCGTATTTGCATATTTTCACATTTACTTTTGATACACATAATGCAGTAATTTCTCACTCAGCAGATTATTGGATCACTGTTCAGACGTCAGTGCAAACATTTCACCCTCAACTATCCCAAATTGAACACAATTGCCACTGCTCCTTAGAGTATTGTCCGGCATTGTACGGCCCACTAGCCAGCCAGATGCGGCCCGCAGCATACATTGCCCAGGTCTGCTTTAGACCATACTAATAGCAGCGCTGAAGAGCGTCCCGGCGCTGGTGGTGTGATGACGTCACGCCGCCGGTGTCCGGCAGAAGAGGAAGAAGCTCGGCCGGGAAGGAGTAAAGGTAAGTATTAGTGTTGTTCTTTTTAATGGCGGTTACCTGGCTGAGGGGAGCTATATACCTACCTGCCTTACTGAGGGAACATAAATCTATATACCTGCCTTACTGAGGGGGACATATCTCCTCTATATACCTGCCTTATATCGCTATATACCTACCTGCCTTACTGAGGAGACATAAATCTACATACCTGCCTTACTGAGGGAGACATATCTCTATATACCTGGCTTATATCTCTATATACCTACCTGCCTTACTGAGGGGACATATCTCTATATACCTATCATATCGCTATATACCTACCTGCCTTACTGAGGGGACATAAATCTACATACCTGCCTTACTGAGGGGAGCTGTATATACCTGTCTGACTGAGGGGACCTATATATACCTGCCTTAATGAGGGGACAAATCTATATACCTTCCTTACTGAAGGGCAGCTGTATATACCTGACTTGCTGAGGGGACGTGTCTATTTACCTGCATTACTGAGGGGCCGTATCTATATACCGGCCTTACTGAGGGGCGCTATATGTACCTGCCTTACTGAGGGTACAGAGTAAGTTTCCGCAAAAATAAACCCCTAAAACGAATTTTTCTCAGTTCACCCCATGTGTGTGTTTTGTTTTTTTGTTTTTTTTATTAGCCCGGCCCTCTAAAACCATTCCAATTTCTCAAGCGGCCCCATGAGAAAAATTAATTGCCCAGCCCTGCTTTAGAGCCTTCAGACACACATCCAAGTTTATTCAGGCTGTCTAGTGCACAATGTTGAAGGATGTGTGGGCCACACCCTGACTGTCCCAGATCACCCCACTAAACCTCGCCAACTTTGGGGGCCGGGTTTAAATAGGCCAGGTCCCTTTGCAAGCCATATGTTGTGAAAGCCTGGTCTAGTATACAGTGCTGGTTCTGATGGTCTAGAGAGGGTACGTGTGGACAATAGGTTCCTCTTTCCTACACAACTTGGCTCCCCCTTAAGAAGAAGCCTAATATAGATCTTGAGCTCTGGGTGCTGCTTGGGCAGCAGATGCTCAAGCACAGATTGGGTTGCCTAAAGGGAGGCCACTTGTCAATAAGCCTTGCATTTAGGGTTGGAGAATAAATCCAGGGCCAGGCAAACCCTGATGGGCACTGTACTGACCGGCACCATTCATAGTTTTGTACAATAGAATTGGCAATAATATATGAGCAAATATGTTTTTGGCACAAAGAGCACTTACATGAGGAAAGAAAAAATGCATAGACGTGAATTGGTCTGGCACTGCTATACTAGGGTATATACTTTTTATTTATATTTGCAAGAAAAATTAAGTGAAGCCTTTAGAATTACCTGGATTTCTGCAGCAATTACTAATAAAATGTGGTCCAATAGTTATAGAACTTTAATTGAGCACATTGAGTAAACATCCACAGTGCAGAGAGAAAAGAGTAAGTAATTCTCAAAGGGACTTGGCCACAAAGCAATACCCCTGCGAGCCAGCCTTAGAGAATGGAGAGATGGCCCACGCACGCACATCTCTCAGTGTTTTTTTCTATGGTAGCTCACTCTGTCTATGTGTGTATGCGTGTGTACACACACACACATATTTACACACAAATATATAGCTCTCTGTCTGTGTGTGTGTTTATATATATATATATATATATATATATATTATATATAATATATATATATATACACACACACACACACATACATACACATACATATATACACACACATATATATATACACACAATATAAATATATACATATTATATATATATATATATATATATATATATATATATATATATACACACATACATATATATATACATACATACACACACACACACACACACACACACACACACACACACACCTCATCAACTGTCCCAGCCAGACATCTAACTGTCCAACTGTGATCTAACACTATGCTCTTCTTTTCCCTCATCATCGCTATCTCCACTCTCCTCACACTTACTGCTTATCCCCAAACTCCCTCGCTGGACAATGAACTCTACATCTCCCCCTGCATTCTACCCTCACACCTGTCTGCTGCCACCAACCTCTTCCTCACTGTTAATGCCCTCCGCACCAAACAAACCCTTCCAAACTACAGTCTATCCTGCTGCCACCTACTCACCCTCTCACTGCTCCTTCTGGCTTCCGGGGACATATCCCCCAACCCAGGGCCCCCCCCAGCACATTCCCACCATAGTCTCTGCCTCCTCGAACAGACTCACCACTACTAATTCCGCTAATCCCTTCAACCAGATACACATCCCTCTGACCCGTGCTCCCCCCACCCCTCTCCTTGGAGCTCTCTGGAATGCGCGGTCTGTATGTAATAAACTCTCATACATACATGACTTGTTCATCTCACGCAACTTACTCTTCCTTGGTCTGACTGAAACCTGGCTGACCCCCTCTGACCCTGTCTCCCCTGCCTCACTCTCTTTTAGCGGCCTCCAACCTTACCCACACTTCCTCTCGCCCTGGGTAAAAGCATGGTGGAGGTTGTCAGCCTCCTCCTGTCTGACCACTGCTCTTATGTCCCCGCTCCACCTCTGCCTTCCCTCACGCTTCTTCTCCTTTGAAGTGCACTCTGTCCGCTCTACGCCCCCTCCAACCTCCAGTGGTGTTGTCTACGGACCGCCAGGCCTGCCACTGCCTTTCTTGGACCACTTTGCTTCCTGGACTTCTCCACTTTTCATGCCACCGACATCCACTATCCATCATGGGAGACTTCAAATCCCAATCGACACATCCCCAGTCTGCTTCCAACAAAATCCTTTTCACTCCTGCTCTCCTTCAACATCTCCAGGGTGACCTCAGGCCACTCACAAGGATGGACACACACTGGATCCTCATCTTCACCGCCTCTGCCCCCTAATCTGACTTCCTAATTCTCCACTCCCTGATATCCGAACCACAACCTGTTACCTTCACCACTATCTCCTCCCCACCTGCTCCTCATGTCTCATATCCAGTACGACCCCCCCGCTGGAATCTACAAAACCTCAACCCTAAGATTCTCTCTAACTCTCTTGTTCCTCTTTCCACTATCTCCACATTCAATGACCAGACGCAGCCACTTACTTTTACAACCATACAATCATCACCGCCCTTGACTCAGTCGCTCCTCTCACACACACAGAACCCGCCAACAAAAATCAAGCAGACAACCCTCGCACACTAGACTCTACCAAACAAGGCTGGGCGTGGCTTCCAGAGCTGCCGAACGCCGCTGGAAGAAAATCACTACATTGATGACCTGTGCCTGTATTACAAACACTCACTGCCAGACAGTGAAGTCCGCACTCGCCTCAGCCAAAACAGAGAGATTTACACTCTCATATCCTCCCTGTCCTCAACCCGACAATTATTCAAATCCTTCAAACTTCTTCTCGTCCACCAAACCTCTCCCATCCCTCCTTTCAGCTGATGACTTTGCCCATTCACTTTTGCCCTCCCCCCAGGACGATCAACCTCATCAGAGGAAGCTTCAGCCGCAGTACCCCACCCACCCTCCCCTACATGATGAAACCTGCTCTTCCCCCTTAACTTGCTTCCGACGGTCACTCATGGACAAGCTCTATCCTTACTGTCCAAATCCAACCTCAGCTACCTGTATTCTTGACCCACTGCCATCCACACCTATCCCAGCCCTCACCATCTCTTCAATAACTATCACTAACCCTGGCATCTTCCCTTCCCGCCCTTTAACTGCTACTATCACTCCAATCCTAAAAAAAACAACCCTTGGACCCTCTTCTCTGTCCATGCCCCATCTCATTTGCGGCCTTTTGCTTCCAAACTCCTCGGAGCAGCAAGTCTATCTTCATGCTGTCCTCCACCCTTCCTCCAACTCCTCTTCTTGACCCAAATACAATCTGGTTTTCGGACCCCACCATTTCTGCGAAACCGCCTAACAAAGTCACAATGTCCCTAGTAACTGTAAAGCCTCATGCCACTCTCTGTGCTCACGTTCCTCTTAGACCTGTCCTCTGTCTTTGACACGGTCATACCATTCCCTCCTGCTCAAGATCCATCTCTCCCTCGGCATCACAGGACTTGGCTCTTTCCTGGAACTCCCGTACCTCATGATCGGACTTTCAGCGTCTCTCCATTCTCGCTCACCTCCTCTACTCCCGGCATCTCTCTGTCGGTTGTCCCAAGGGTCAGTCTGGGCCCACTACTTTCTCTATATACACCTGGCATCGGTCAGCCTCCATTAGCATCACCATGGTTTCATTACCACCTGTATGCTGATGATACCAACCTACATTCCGGCACAGAATGTCACTTCTCTACTCTCCTGGATTCCTGATGTTGTCGTCCTTTTCCTCTTCTCTATCACGTTCTCACTAAAACTAACTAAATGTGGAGAAAACAGAACTCTTCATCTTTCCATCCATTTTCCAACCTCTACCCCTGCCCCTGATTCTCTGATTACAGTCAACGGGTCTGCACTCTCACCGGTCACGCAAAGTCCGCTGCTTGGGGTAATCCTAGACTCTGCTCTATCTTTCAACACCACACATCCAAACCCTTCACTCTGCCTGCCACCTCCAACTGAAAAAACATCTCTCGCATGCGCTCATTCCTCAACTATGACACTACAAAAATGCTGGTCATGCCTTGTCATCTCCACCTAGACTTACTTGCAAAATCTTCTCAGTGGCCTCCCAGCTAGCACCCTCCTCCCCTCCAATCCATCCTTAACTCATGTGCCCGTCTTATCCAACTCTCTCTCGCTACTCATCTGCCTCTCCCCTATGCATCCCTTCACTGGCTTCCATTGCCAGCGGAATTCATTTCAAGTACTAACCATGTCCTACAAGGCTCTCTCCATGACCTCTCCCCTCCATACTTCTCTGCCTATTTTCGAATAATATCTCCCTCCGCAATCTCGCTCCTCACATGAACCTTCTCCTCTGCTGCTCCCCTTTATCCGGCTCCTACACTAACGTCTCAAGACTTCTCCCGTGCTTCACCCACACTCTGGAACTCACTGCCCCCAACACATCAGATTCCTCCACTTTCACCAGCTTCAAAAGCAACTGGAAACCGATTTCTTCAGGCTTGCCTATAAACCTTCACTAAACTTGTCACTACTTACTCCACAGACATGTTGCCCTCACCTCCTGTCTCTTTCCCCCTCCTTGTAGATGTAAGCCCTCGGGGTAGAGTCCTCTCTCCTCTGTCGTGCCAATTGTCATTATCCCTTTCAATGTACTGTTTGAACTTATGTTATGTATGTAAACCCCTCGAATGTTACAGCGCCCGGAAATCAATGGCGCTTTAAATAAATAATAAATATACATATTAATGAATTTATTAGATAGTAAACATACACATACATATGATATACATACACATTACATATATATAATACACATACATTATTTATATTACATACATCACACACACACAACACACAACACATACACACACACACACCACAAACATATCCTATCAGAAAAATGACCATCTCTTCCCTTTAGATGCACTTGTCCAACTGTTCAAGGTTTCGGACTTTTTGTAAACTTGCTGATCTCTAGGTTTATGCAATATTCACAAACAAGTGTTTGATCCTGAATCGCCCAATAATTTAGGGGGATCGTTTGAATTGGATTTTAAACAGTCCTCCTCATCCTGCTGTTCACATTGTGACATCATGAAGAGCAAGACAAACACCTTAAAATTGATCAACAGTACTCGCCATTGTCGAGGGCGTCAAGCAGGATGCTTCTCAGCGGAAGTGGCCACTGGGCTTAGAGTGGTACGAATGTATCAGAGTTATATCAGAGATACAGAAAGACTGGAAGAGTCACTGAAACAATGAAGTAGGACGTTCTTTGGCTCCATCACACACGGATGACTGCTTCATTGTAACCAATGCCCTGGTTACAATGACTCCACACAACTCCAGGCACGTGTAGGGAGGTGAGAGGCATCAAGTGTCACATCAGGCAATTCGTAACCGTTTCTATCAGCATGGTCTGCATGCTACATGACCAGCAAGGGAACCAACTGTACTCTACTAACAATCCCAACCACTGTACCTTCATAACATTGCTAACCACCGTACCAACATAACAGCACCAGCCACTGTACCCTAATAACAGCACTAGTCACGGTACTCTCATAGCAACGACAACCAAAGTACCATCATAATGTCACCAATGGTACCCTCAAAACAGTGCCAATCACCACACCCTCATAACAGTGCCAATCACCACTCCCTCCTCACCCAGCCAACTAGTCTCTTCTCATAACGGGATCTGTCCCAAAAACCTCATACCAGCCATAGTACTCCTCAAAGTCAATTATGACAACATTACATTCATGATGCCTTTGGCCTGGTCCACATCTGAAGTACTTTAGTACTTGCCCTGCTGACCAGATATCTTTATCACATCTTGATAACAGAGAGGTCCTAGTGTTCAGCGATGACCCGCTCCTTCACTTATGCTAATTTTTCATTGGCTGAATTAAAAGTCGTATTGAAAGGATTACACATTGGTTTGGGTAGTGTAAACTGAAATACATTTCCACAGGTTATACTATCCCACTTACTAATGGTGAGAAATACCAATGAAATGAAGAATGAAGGTTGTCACAGCTCCGCTCCTTTTAGTTCTTGTTTTTGTGAGACTCTTTCAAAAACGTCTCAATCAACTTCCATGATGTAGCTTCTACTTACCTTGAATGTCATCATTGAAGGTGCAATATTTATTGCGGTATTTGTTGAGCAGCCGGAAGGCATTGGAATTTGCAAAATCTTCAAACTGGATCAAGCAATTCATTCCATATCTATAAAAATAACATAGTCAATGTTAATTATGTACATTACAGCTCCTGAAACAGTGCCCCTCTTGTCCATTGGCTGTGTCTGGTATTGCGGCTCAACCCCTTTCAAAGGAATATGGTTAAGCTGCAATCCCAGACGCAGTCTGTGGGAAAAAAGGAGGTTTTCTCGTAATATCACACTCTCTAAGGTGACCATAGCTGGTGTCAATGTTGTGCATCTGGACTATGGAAGCTATAGCAGCTTATAACATAAGTTCATTATGCATTAAAATCTTAATTATGCAAATTCCTTTCTTTCTGCAAGAAAAAAAAACACAGAGCCCACTAGCTTTATACATGTCTGAAGATGGTGGTCTCCTCAACCACTACCAAAAGGAGCAATGTTTGGCCAACTATAGACACAGAGCAGGACAATTTGTACTTCAGACTTCTACTCAGATTGCAAACAGCTTTAAAAAGTATGGTGTGGGGACTTGTCGCCCATATGAGAAGTGATGGCAGTGTTGGTGTTTCTTGGTTGTGTTGTCCATTCAGGCATACATGTGGTGCTCTATTTGTAGTCCGAGTGACACATCCACATCACACAGGTAAGAGGAGCTTGTGTGTGTCCGAGACAAATTGGGGGACAGCATCTCCAGCGTGCACGTCTTTTCTTTCCCTGACAGTTGGTGTCAGAAGTGGGACAGAAAACCCCTATTCCTTTCCATAAGACTTAGTGTATGTACAAACGGCGTCTTTCAGATGCGTGTTTGGATCCATGTTTCGGACCCTAAAAAGGCACAAACATGCATCTAACAATGTGCAGGGTGATTTTTGCTTTCAATATAAAACACGAATCAGCGTTTAGACAATACGTGTTTTACTTGCGTATTTCGGATCCGTTCAAAGAATTGTCATGTCAATTCTTGATCAGTTTGATGCAGCAGACGCCCTATTAAAACTATAGGTTGCGATCCTGCTGCAGCAAAAACGCAAACACGCACCACACTTAGCTCTTTTGAATACAGTTTTCGGATCCGAAAAATGTATTCAAAACACCGTGTGAACATACCCTTAGCCCCGGTTCACACGGCTTATTTAAGCCGGAATTGCAGGCCGGATTGCGCTCGCAATTCCGGCTTGAATTAGGGGCGGGTGCGCGCCATAGACTTCCATTATCCACGGCGCGTATTACGCCTGGATAATGTGCATGTCACTTTCTCCCCGCCCGGCGGATTCGCCGAGCGGAGAGGAGCGACGGAATCCACTGTTCTCTATGAGAACTGTGGATTACCGTAATTACTGCGACGGATTGCCGCTGTACTGCAGCGCAAATCCGGCGCGCAGTACGGCGCCAATCCGTGCCAAAATAAGCCATGTGAACGGCCCCTTAGTGTTTCCAAAAACAACAAATATTAAATGAATACATTTTCTAGTATGTACATTTTTTTTCTTCAGAATAAAGAAGGGGATTTTAATTAAACAGGAGAGGAAATGCAGCATACAAAATTACGGAGGTATTTCGTTTTATGACAAGTGGCTAAGATACAGGTATTCACTGGGGTTGTGTTTCTCATAAAATGAGGGAGCTGTGACTCTTATGGGATTAATGTCCCTATAAAGAACTCTGGGGCTGCCAAATGTACGGGGGCCCTATGAATGTTACTACTATAGGGTCACTGTTCATTTCGAGACATTGCCATTGATATGTTAGCCCTGATAGCATTTGACAGGGTTGACCAGTATTTTAAAATCATGGCTATTGTTTTTTCTATCTATCTAAGGGTTGTTTCTTGTATTACAGTTTAGCTCCATTGAAAAAAAGGGGCAGAGCTGCAACCCCACCAACAACCTGTGGACAGGTGTGGTGCCGGTTTAAAAGAAAGTGGTTATTTTTTTTTATACACAAAATCCCTTTAATGTTAGGTTGTTAACCGTCACAAGGCACTCACAACAAAGGGTGCCAAAAATGTAAACATTTTTTTTGGTACCTAGAAATTTTGACCTTATTCTGGGTATGTGACTGCTGTCGATTTTGGAAATTCTATACCTTTTGATCTAGCAGCTCTAGTTTATGAGATCTTAATTACATGATTCTACATTGTTCTTGTGATTAATTTCTTTATAAATCTGTAGTGCAGATGAATAGAATTGAATTTTCTCATGCACATTCATGCATTTGTTTGCATGTGTTCTATAAGGCTATGTTCACACGGCTGATTTGGGGCCGGATTTCAGTACGTATTGCGCGCAAATACGGCTGGAATCCATTCCAGTCATTACGGTAATCCACAGTTCTCTTAGAGAGCTATGGATTTCGCCTCCTCTCCCCGCTCGCAAAATCCGCCGCGTGGGGAGAGAAGTGATATGCACATTATCCCGGCAGGATACTCGCCGTGGATAATAAATGTTTATGGGGCCGGGGAACTGCCGGCCTCCCCGCCCCCGTACACACGCCGTAATTGCGGGTGAAATCCGTCCTGCAATTACGGCGTCAAACAGCCGTGTGAACATAGCCTAAGTGTTCTAAAATGTGTCTTTTCTGTTTCACATGACTTTCAAACTTTTTTTAGTTCAATATTGAGTGACCACTACTTTCAGCAGCATAGACTTGGTAAGATGGCAATGCCAGATCACCAAAACTAGAACTGGTGGGGAAAATGGTAATCCTTTTCAGAATCACTATATTTACTATTTTGCCATAGGCAAACAAACTCTATCAGTTCTATATCTATAAAACACTAAAACGTAGCTTTTATTATGTATAACTCTTAACCTCTAAACACACTATTTAAAAACCCGATTTCTAACCTCTCAGTTAATCCCTTTCTACTTCTGAAGGAATAACTCCCCTTCTACTATCAAGTCTGGTGGAACACTACCTATTAACAGGAAAACCTTATATATACAGTAATTTACTAACTCCAGTAAGGGATCCCAAGCCTCCTACTTGGGCAGTTATCCCTAATCTAATGGACATAAAACATATAAGGTTTCCTTGTGAGACCCTCTGCAGCGGGTGACACTTGTAGACAGAGGTGAGAAATCACAATTTAAAATGTCATGCCTGACCTCCCCAACATGTTTCACCAGCTAAACTGGCTTCATCAGGGGTTAGAGGTCCGGTCCCCTTATAAAGCCAGACCTCTAACCCCTGATGAAGCCAGTTTAGCTGGTGAAACATGTTGGGGAGGTCAGGCATGACATTTTAAATTGTGATTTCTCACCTCTGTCTACAAGTGTCACCCGCTGCAGAGGGTATCACAAGGAAACCTTATATGTTTTATGTCCATTAGATTAGGGATAACTGCCCAAGTAGGATGCTACTTTGGCCACCATTACTAAAGATTCACTGTGGTTGCCACTTCAATTGGCAAACTAAAGTGGTCATTATGCTTCATATTATGCTGAATATCCTCCTCTGCTTAATTAATATCTTTCTTTGTTCTGAGGTTCTTACATGCTAAAAAAATTAATTTAGTAATTACTTTTTTTTTTTTTTTTTTTTTTTAAACGTTGAGTGTCAGAACAAGGACCATACAGGTAGGGGATTCTGTCCATATCAAAAAATCTCAATCAGGCCATGAACACCATCGCCATTTTCTTACATACTTGACACTTTATACTTTTCTTCAGAAAAGCCATATAGTATTTAGGCAATTATTATAGTTATATAAATAGAAGATTCATAAAACCCGTGATATGTCCGATTTTGAAAGTCCTTATTCCTCTGAAGAGGTTCTCATAATAGGCTAGATCATTGTAGATAAATTGCAGAGACAAGCATATTAACCAAGGAGGTAACCGAACGCCAGAGGCGATGTTTTGGAGGCGGACCTCCTTCCTCAAGCAGGCGTCAATAAGGTTGGTCCTCTCTGTCTTTCATACCACACATCCAAACCCTCACCTCTGCCTGCCGCCTCCACCTGAAAAATATCTCCCACATCCACTCATTCTTTAACCCCAATACTACAAAAATGCTTGTCCATGCCCTCGTCCTATCTTGTCTAGACGACTGTAACACCCTTCTCTGTGGCATCCCATCCAGCTCCTTTGCTCCTCTTCAAACCATCCTTAACTCTGCTGCCCGTCTTATCCACCTCTCTCCTCGCTACTCCTCTGCCTTTCCCCTCTTCCAATCCCTTCACTGGCTTCCCATTGCCCAGCGAATCCAGTTCAAGATAGTAACCCTTACCTACAAGGCTCTCTATAACCGCTCCCCCCCACACATCTCTGCCTTAATCTCCAGATATCTCCCCTCACGCAATCTCCGCTCCTCACAGGACCTTCTCCTCTGCTCTCCTCTCATCAGCTCCTCACACAACCGTCTCCAAGATTTCTCCCGTGCTTCACCCATACTCTGGAACTCACTGACCCAACACCTCAGACTGTCCCCAACTTTCACCAGTTTCAAAAGCAACCTGAAAACCCATCTCTTCAGGATAGCTTATAACCTATAATAACCCCACCACCAGCACACAGCCCCAAAAACATGTCTGCCCCTCACCTTCTGTCTCTCCCCTCCTTCCTTATAGATTGTAAGCCTTCACGGGCAGGGTCCTCTTTCCTCTCTGTATCAGTTGCTAGTCATCTATCGTCACCACTGTATTTGTTCAACATTTGTTATGTATGTAACCCCCCCTTTAACTGTACAGCGCCCTGGAATCAAAGGTGCTCTAAAATAAATAATAATCCCATTAAGGGAAGAAAGAAAAAAGTGTCAAGTATGTAAGATGATGTGATGGTGTTCATGGCCCGATTGAGATTTTTTAAATATGCAGTGTACGGTTGGAAGTAGGGAGACTCCAACACAGGCCATTGTGTTATGTCCAGAAGTCAAATTTTGGTCAAACTTGTTGATATTATGGGATCATGTCCCACTGCTGACACCAATTGTTAGGGAAAGAAAAGACACGTCGGGGATGCTGTTCCCAATCTATCTCACATACACACAGGCACATCTCACATAAGTATCCTACTTGTCAAATATGGGTGCCAAGCCCCCCACACCATGCAGTAGTAGTCATACAGGAATCAAGCAGACCCCATGGGTGTAACTGTTACGGGGTAACTATGGTGGTCTCATGGGGTAGGGTGCGTGTCACGCTAGTTGGGACTTGCTGGATGTTATGGGGGTAATATGGCTGTCACAGATAAGAGAATTACATGGGTTCTGATGTTATCCAGGTTAATATAGGTCACGGTTATGGAGTGGCTGTGCATATTTAATTTGTACAGTGTGGTTGTAATAATATGGGGGAACTAGGAGATTTGAAAAATGTGTAAAAAAAGGAATTACATACAGCATACAGTTGAAACCAGATGTTTCCATCCACTATATATAAAGCCCCATCTGCAGGTTTTTCTCACTATCTGACATGAAATAAGAATAAACCTTCCCCATTTTAGGTCAATTAGGAACCAAAATTATTGATATATTTGTCAAATGCCAGAATAATGAGAGAGAGAATTTTTAAGGCCTTTTTAAAACTTTCTGCAAATTTAAAAGTTTCCATACATTTCATTAGTATTTGGTAGCTTTTCCTTAAACTTTATGACTTGGGTCAAACATTTTGGATCCTTCCACAAGCTTCTCACAATGGTAGGAATTTTGGCCCATTCCTCCTGACAGAACTGGTGTAACTGAGCCATGTTTGGGGGTCTCCTTGCTCGCACCGGCCTCTTCAGATTTGCCCATATATTTTCAATAGGATTGAGATCAGGGCTTTGTGACGACCGCTCCACAACATTGACTTGTTTCTCCTTAAGCCACTTTGTAACCAGTTTGGCAGTAGCTTCGGCTCATTGTCCATTTGAAAAACCCATTCCTGCCCAAGCTTTAACTTCCTGGCTGATGTCTTGAGATGTTGCTTCAGTATTGCCACATAATCTTCTTTCCTCATGATGCCATCTATTTTGTGAAGTGCACCAGTCCCTCCTGCAGCAAAACAACCCCACAACATGATGCTACCACCCCTGTGTTTCACAGTTGGGATGGTGTTCTTAGGCTTCCAAGCTTCTCTCTTTTTCCTCCAAACGTAACGATAGTCATTATGGCCAAACAGTTAAATTTTAGTTTGGTCAGGCCACAGGACATGTCTCCAAAAATGTAGGCCTTTCTTCCTGTGCATTTGCAAACATTAATCTGACTTTTATATGTTTCTTTTGGAGTATTGACTTCTTCCTGGCAGAGTGGCCTTTCAGCCCATGTTGATACAGTACTCGTTTCACGGTGGATAATGGCACAATCTTACCAGCTTCCTCCAGCATCTTCACAAGGTCTGTTGCTTTTGTTCTTGAGTTGATATGCATGTGTTGGACCATCTCTGAGAACTTGTCTTCTTAGTGAGCAGTATGATGGCTGGACAATCCAATCTTGTTTGAACTTGCGTAATTGTTTGTACAGATGAACGAGGCACCTTCAAGTATCTGGAAATTGTACCAAAGGATGATCTAGACTTCTGCAAGTCCACAATTCTCTTCCTGATATCTTGGCTGACTTCTTTAGACGTTCCCATCATGTTACACACAGAAGCAGTTTCTGGTGTGCTTTAAAAATACATCCACAGGTGTATCTGTAACTCAGATGTTGCCATTAAACATATTAGAAGCTTCCAAAAACCTGACAACATCATATGGGCTGTCCCAAATTGTTTAAAGGCAGAGTAATCCTAGTGTATGGAAACTTTGGACATTGCCATAAAAAATTCTCTCTCTCATTATTTTGGAATTTGGCAAATATAAATAATTTTGGTTCCTAATTCTGATTTCATGTCAGATAGAGCGAAAAACCTGCAGATGGGGCTTTTTATATAGTGTATGGAAATTTCTAGTTTCAACTGTACTTTTATTTGAACCTCTTTCCCATCTCCAAAACTTTACAGCGGATAATCACATGAACCCGCAAGCCTCGCTCATCAGTTTCTAGACCTCTAAGGAACAAATACTTCAATGGCAGCAGAAAATAAAATAATGGCTTTGAGAAAGAGAGAAGAAATACAGAAAACAGCCAAGACACAAAGACAAGGAGAACAAGTGAAGCATCGAACAGCTCTCCCACTGTCTACGGGGCTGAAAGGCCTGATCTGGGGGATTCTCCTGTTGGCTGCAGGCGACGCCATAGACAGTGCTGTCATTCATTCTGCTCTTTTATGTCTTCTGTAATGTGATGTGGACACATTGGAGACACTCTGAGGCTTAAAAGCCGAAAACCGATATAGAACCTTCAGGCCAGTGACCCTCCCAATGAAACACTCCATTGACAGCACTGCCGCTCTGGTAGACGAGTGTCCTAGATCTGCGCTCAATCACTCCTCCAGTATTTATGGGCTCTTTTGTATGGAGACATGAGGTGTTCTATCAGTGAAACAAACATGGCGACAGCTTTTTATTCCCGAATGAAGATGAGGTCACCTCCAACACCCGGCGTATTGTATGGTTTCCTCAGATGTACTGTTCCGTAACAATAGGTGTCCACTCACTGTCAGAGATGGGCTTGAGTTACAGCTATAGAACTAATAAATTATAAGTGGCCTCAGTAGGTCAGGAGGGGTTTCTTAGATCTTAGATTTATTTTTGGAAATAAAAGTCGCCACTGTTCACAAAATGAGTCTTTCATACATATTTTAAGGTGTTCTGTGTTGGAGTTTGTGTGAAGAACACGTGTGACAGACGTCCTATAGATTTTTTAAAAAAGATTTTGAACTCTTATTGCGGAAGGAGAAGAAAAAAAAAATTCACTTATTGGCCCATATTCTGCACAGAAAACACATCAGTTGACAAGGACTCAGATGTTCTGCAATGCATTTTTCAATACATTACCTAAAGCTTTTCTAGCGAGTATGCCTACCTACATGCTTTACAGGTGCGCTCAGCAGAATACAGTGTATTCAGGAGGGTTATGTATTGAATGTCCACAATTGATGCCCCTGTAATTGTTATCACAGCAAAAATCTAAGTCTATATATATATATATTATATATATATATATATATATATATATATATATAATAAATACATATATATATTATATATATATATATATATATATATATATACACTGTATATTTTAGGAGTAGTAAATTAGTTCTTCAGTTTTTTAAAAGGTTAAGGTTGCTTGCGAAGTATAAAAGAGATAAGTCACAGGAGCCGAGCTAAATATCTGCAGTTAAAAAGTGGTAAACTGGTGTAGAGGGTTTTCTCCTGTGTGGTGTAGTATAGGATCTGTCAGCTCTCCTGTGTGGTGCAGTAAGGGACATAGCAGCTCTCCAACGTGGAACAGGTAATTTCCTTAATTCCTAGAGCAGGTCTCTGGAACACTGTTCCTTTAGTGCTATCCAAAGCTTCCCTTAATATAGACTTATCACACTCTGTCCAAATGCAGAGACCCGCAGTTGTAATGTGACAGGAAACCAGGAAGTCTTCAGTTATCTGTGGTGCCTCCATAGGGGAAAATAAATATTGCATGGTGCCCATTCAAATAAAGGACCTATTTGTGAAATGCAATAAGGTCAGACTCGGACTGGCCCACAAGGCAATCCCCTTGCTGGCCCCTGGGCTAATTGGGCACCTATGCATGGTGGGCCTGGGGCTACTTTTTTAGGAAGAAAAAGGCAGGAAGCAAGAATCATCTGCAGTATGTGCAACCTTGGATAGTGGCTGTAGGCGAGTCCCAAGAATCAGCTGCACTGGTGAGCGTCAAGAATCAACTCCACTGGTGGGCGTCATGAATCAACTCCACTGGTGGGCGTCATGAATCAACTCCACTGGTGGGCCCCAAGAATCAGCTCCACTGGTGGGCCCCAAGAATCAGCTCCACTGGTGGGCCCCAAGAATCAGCTCCACTGGTGGGCCCCAAGAATCAGCTCCACTGGTGGGCTCCAAGAATCAACTCCACTGGTGGACCCCAAGTATCAACTCCATTGGTGGACCCCAAGTATCAACTCCACTGGTGGACCCCAAGAATCAACTTCATTGGTGGACCCCAAGAATCAATCACAAGGGAAACACAGTCCTTGTAACTGCTTTTCTGAATTGGGACCTGCTCTATAAATTTAGAAATCCTGAAATTCATCTATAAAAGAAAGGGTCTTCTAAACCAGACAACCTGTTTAACATCACATTTATCTACTTAGAATAGAAAAGCACGAACATAATCTCCCTATGATTAGGGTCTAATGCGGATACGTTCCTAGTCTCTCGTTATTATTGTAAGGTACCAATAGGCTATGACGACGATTATCCCGGGTCTATCCAGACAAGGGGAGGTCGTCGAGATCTCAGACGCTCATGTCTCCACCTGCAAATAATCTACAGTTTATGATCTATCATTGACATCACCAATCATGTACGTTAAATCAGGCCATTAGGTAGATGGTAGAGCTGTGGTGGTCAAGGGACAAGTGGTGTCAAGTCACTGAAATGCAAAGGAAATAAGATGATTACCTTCTAATGAGGGCATCAATTTTATAAGTATTTCGTGTGCCAAGTGATTTATGTTATATGGCTCTGCGGAGGTCATGAGGTCCGACAGTGATGAAGCGTCAGCTCTTCTAGGACTTCTTAAGGTGATTTGTAACCGATATTAATGTAAACTGTGCATAAATCATTGTTCGGCTACAAAGCAACGTCTATTTACTTTCCACATTCCTTGTCACCGAGGACCAACAGATTGTGGGAGGCCGCAAAACGTTATGACTATGACTGCATCAGTATCAATTTAATACTGACCCCTATTTACAAGAACACAACCAGCAATATAGAGCAAACATATTCTGCAGCACTTCACATTTCAGAGGGGAACGGTATGTTCACACGGCGTACAGGTACGCATTGCAATTCACCTTTGTTAGCGCTATTGAAAGTGCAAACTTGCAAGCTCGTACTTTCACTGCGCAATGGTCCAAAGGCAGCTTTCTGCCTCCTATAATTTCTATTTCTCGGCAAATGTGACAGGTCACTTCTTTTTACGGCTGTACAGTACGCGTTGAGAAATACGACCGTAAAATGATTGCCATGTTCAGACGACAATGATTTTACACAGCTCTCAATGAGTGCTGGACAGGGCTGTGGATACGGAGTCGGTGCCTATTTTGCAGGAGTCGGAGTTGTCATAAAATGGACCCACTCCCAAAATATATAATAAGTTGGTCCAGTTAGTTCGATGCAGTGCAGAGAGCAAGAGGAATTGGGTCCGGCCGGTGCTACTGCTCCCATATCTTCAGCCTCATCACATGAGGAGTGTAATTGATTACATGGAGCAGGCAAAGCACTTCCCCAGGGGAAAGATTCTGCTCCCAGGGCAAACAGATTTCAGCAAAATGATTCACCTGCTTTCAAAGTAGAAGAGTTCAACCATTCATCAAAACTGACTGTGGCCGAGACAATTCCTTTATACCCTGACATTGTTAGAGATGTTGCCCCTGTGGTCACCGCTTTGCCCCCAACCCAAGTTAATGTAGAGAGGCCGTTCTCTAGCCTGGAAATAATGAGATCAGATGTGAGGTCGTGTATGCAGGATCTGATGGAGGCAATACTATTTCTCAGAACAAATTCAGAGACTCCACAAATGTTCCTGCAGTGTTTTGCATATTTACAATTTTTTGTGTTCTAAAGTCATATCCAATAAATATATTTTACACTGACAAGCAAAATGGTAACAATGTTTTGAACTTGTGACTTTCAGGCTCCATATCTCACCATCCACTACAGCTTTGTATATGAGGCTACTGTAATTTTATATGCAGTCATCTTACCCATCTTAGACATAAAGTTGACTTGTAAGCATTTAGCATCTGCTCATTTCTGCAGATTCTGTCCTGTAACTGCATTGTTACTGTTTTGCTCCTAAAAATCAAAATGTTAAATTTTATTATTTTGTTAGTATTTGGGAAATCCACCTTTGGTTATCAATACTGCCTGAATCCTTCTGGACTCTGAATCAGATTCAAACATGTCTTGACCAAAATCTGATTCCAGGTCTCTTCTACACGTTCCCAATGTTGGTGCAGACTGGACTTGGATACAAATACAGCTTTTTCTTCAACTCTACACAGAAGTGTTCAAAACCTTGTTACCCTTTTGCTGGTCAGTGTCTGTTCTACCTAAAAAGCTTGATTATTGTATCATAAGGTGATAAATAGCCTGATGTTACCACCTTACTACAGTCAGGAGTCGGAGTCTAAGAAATTGAGGAGTCGGAGTTGGGGCTTTGGCTTGCCGACTCCACAGCCCTGCTGGACCTGATGATATGTATAAGAATATAACTACTATATTACTGCCCCAATGTACAAGAATATAACTACTATAATACTGCCGCCTATGTACAAGAATATAACTACTATAATACTGCTCCTATGTACAAGAATATAACTACTATAATACTGCCCCCTATGTACAAGAATATAACTACTACAATACTGCCCCCTATGTACAAGAATATAACTACTATAATACTGCCCTCTATGTACAAGAATATAACTACTACAATACTGCCCCCTATGTACAAGAATATAACTACTATAATACTGCCCCCTATGTACAAGAATATAACTACTATAATACTGCCCCCTATGTACAAGAATATAACTACTATAATACTGCCCCCTGTGTACAAGAATATAACTACTATAATACTGCCCCCTGTGTACAAGAATATAACTACTATAATACTGCCCCCTATGTACAAGAATATAACTACTATAATACTGCCCCTATGTACAAGAATATAACTACTATAATACTGCCCCCTATGTACAAGAATATAACTACTATAATACTGCTCCCTATGTACAAGAATATAACTACTATAATACTGCTTCCTATGTACAAGAATATAACTACTATAATACTGCTCCCTATGTACAAGAATAACTCCTATAATACTGCCATGACAAAATATAACTACTATAATACTGCTCCCTATGTACAAGAATATAACTACTATAATACTGCCCCTATGTACAAGAATATAACTACTATAATACTGTCCTTATGGATAAGGATATAATTTATAACCTAAGCTCTGAATTTTATGCTTTCCTACAGTAATTTCTATGCTGTGTTGCTATATATTTTCTGTATTACAGGAAACTTTGTATCTTCTATAAATGTCTCAGAAGTAATGAATGGATACAGATATCGGCACTGTTTAGATCATTACTCTTTTTAATGTGACATAAAAGGTCATTGATAATAAAACATTGCAGATTTTAATAGGATACAAAAAAAAAAAAAAACACTACAAAAGACATGAACATAACAAACAAGCAAAATGAGCCTGACAATCACATTGTTTCAGCACTATAAATCCATACATAAGTAGCAGCATTTTTCCTCTCTGCGATGCTCAAACACCAGCACAGGATTTCTTTCTGCTATTTAACTCGTGTCAGAAAATATTCCACCCATAGATTATCTACAGCAATTTATCACAAAAGTATAAAAAAGCAAAAGAAAATTCTTCTGTGCAGTAAAGTTAAAAAATCAATCTTGCAGAGAGTGCTGCCAATATTATTGCTAACCATTCCGCCCCGGCCGTGCATTGGCCACAGTGCGGACCTGCCACGTGTTCGGTTCTCGGGATGCGAGCTATCAGTCAGCACCCAGGCGATGCCTTGTGAGGAGCCTCAAACAATAAATCACACAAAGAAAAACAACAACTGTTCATAACTGGGCCCTGAGGGTTGTATGGAAAGTAAAGACGACCCGGCGGCTGAGCATCACTATCAGGACACGTCACCGACTGATGCATGGGGGCAAAGAAAAAAATAATCCACTCCAAATACTGAAGAATCTCCAAGGGCCGGCAGCGGTTCATCCATCCTCACCAGATGTGGAATCCATTGTACCGTAATGATGCTGCGGAGCAGAACGTCCTCACTATCATCAGTCAATATTTAGGGTTTGTTCACACGGTGTTTTTGGATACGTGTTGGATCCGAAAATCGCATCCAAAAATGCAGTGTCTTTCGGATCCAAAACACATTCAAACATGTAGCTGTGTGTTTGGATGCGCTTTTGCTGCAGCAGGATCGCACCCTATACTTTATTATAGGGCTCCTGCTGCGTCTTTCCGACCAAGAATTGACATGTCAATTCTTAGAATTGATCCGAAAGACGCAATGAGACGCATCGGTGATCACTCTTCTGAACGAGGATGCATGTTTACCATTGCAAGCAGTGTAAGGGCTTGTGCCCACGACGCGTTTGTAATCCGTGTTACGGATCCACAAAACTGATCTAACAATTTTCAGTGTGATTAACATTGCTTTCAATGGCAAAAGCGCATCGCCGTTCTCACCTGTCCAAAAGTGCTCCACACTGTGGGTACGTATTGCCGGCTGAAAGCGCATCCGAAAAGCACAGTGCACAGCTGATGGAGGTAAGCGTGGCTGCAGGGGGCTGGATCGTGGAATCTGAGGTGTTGCTGCTGGGCTCGCACAGCCGAGCTGTAGTTGCTGCTGCTGGGCTCGGGGCGCACAGGGGAGAGATGAATAGGCTCGGGGCGCACAGGGGGAGAGGAGAGAGAAAAAGAGAGAGAAAAAGAGAGAGAGAGAAAAAGAGAGAGAGAAAAAGAGAGAGAGGAGAGAGAGAGAAAAAGAGAGAGAGAGAGAGAGAGAGAGAGAGAGAGAGAGGAGAGAGAGAGAAAAAGAGAGAGAGAAAGAGAGAGAGAGAGGAGAGAGAGAGAAAGAGAGAGAGGGGAGACAGAAAGAGAGAGAGACAGAGAAAGAGAGACAGAGAAGAGAAAACAGAGAGAGAGAGCAGAGAGAGAGAAAGAGGACAGAGAGAGGAGCAGAGGAGAGAGAGAAAGAGAGAGAGAGAAGAAAACAGAACAGAGAAAGAGAGAGACACACAGAGAGAGAGACAGAGAGAGAAAGACAGAGAAAGAGAGAGAAGATACAGAGACAGAAGAGATCACACAGAGAGAGAGACAGAGAGAGAGAGAGAGATATACAGAGACAGAGAGAGATATACAGACAGAGAGAGACAGAGAGAGAGATATACAGGGAGACAGAGAGAGAGAGAGACTCGCTCAAAAAATGAAAGCAGATCCGTAAAACGCATGTCAAAAAGCATACAATACGGATCCAAATAAAGTATCAACTGTTGCGTTTTTCGGATCCGCTCTCCGGATGCGCTTTTCAGTCATCAACAACGGATCCGTACAAAGGATTAAAAACGTGTGAACAAGCCCTTAAACACACTGCTAATTCTTAGATGCCTGTTTGGGTCCGTCTGGACGGACCCAAACAGGCATTTAAACCGTATGTTCACACGGACCCAACTCGCCGTGTGAACATACCCTTAGTCCCAAAAGTTTTTTTTTTTATATTCATTATTTTTAAATGGTTTGTTGTGATATCAGTTATACAAATGTTGTTTATGATCAGAACATGCAGAATAAAAAAAAAAAAAAAAAAAAAAAAAAAGGAGGGAGAGGTGTTAGGCTAGGTCTAAACAGCATAGGTCTTCCTTCGGATTTTGAATCCGCCCAAAATCTGACGGCACCTTGTGCTGCATAGATGGCAATAAAAAAAGAAAATCTGTGCTGTAGTCTATAAAGCACAGATTTTTTACTGTCAGTTTAAAAATCCAGCGGCATATCCAACACGTTGTATATTCCGCAGGATTCCCTTTGAATTCCCGTACACTCAATTGACGGCAAATCCAAAAACCGACTAGGCTTTTGCACAAATCTGCGCGGTCCAGCGATGTCAAAATGCTGTTGGATTTTGCAAGTCATTTTGACATTGGCTGTGTAAACCTAGCCTTATGCCTACATCTCCTCCTCTCACAAGCCAAAAAGTTGTAATTCCAATATATAGTCCATTAGGATTCTGCCTTCCTCCTGGCATTTCTTGCATGCGCATAAAATAGTAAAACTCGGTCTACATCTAGAAATTCTTGTTGAACCTGAAGGAAAATGATCCCTTTTTACCTTAAGGCCGTGTTCACACGGCCTATTCCCGACGGATTTGTGAGCCGGATTGCACTCACAAATCCGGTGTGAATAAGGGGCGGGACGGGGGCGGGCCCGGAGCGCGGCGGGGGTGCCGCTCCCCGGCCCCATAGACAAAGCATTGTTTACGGCGCCTACGCGCCGTAAATAATGTTCATGTCACTTTCTCCCCCCGCGACGGATTCGCCGAGCGGGGAGGAGCGACGGAATCCACTGTTCTCTATGAGAGCAGTGGATTACCATAATTACTCCGACGGATTGCGCCGTACTGCAGCGCAAATCCGGCGCGGAGTACGGCGCCAATCCGCGGAGAAATAAGCCGTGTGAACGAGGCCTAATAGAAAATATGTCTTGTAGTTAATACCAAATGTAAAGTATTTTCAGAGTGCGGTTTTCAAAACTGACATGCGGTCAAAAACCTTTAAACATGCTCATTCTTTGGTCATATACCACGCAGAAAAAAAAAAGTGTAAAAAATTTACTATAGATGTCAATGGGATGGCTAAAATCCTCACACAATGCGCATCCAAAACAGTTGTATGCGTATAGCATGTGGATGTTAACGCGGATCCACGTCAGAAACCAACAGGCATGAATTGGACTCAAATCGCCAGCAAAAGCAGAGACAAAAACGCCTCTAGATCCCCATGCGATAAACATGTACTTAAGTAAAAAATACTCGTTGAGGCTCCGTCCACACCACGAGTATTTCAAGTCGTGATTCACGCAGATTCCGACTTCAAATACTTGTCCATAACCGAAAGTAGATCATCTCCATTGACCTCAATAGAAAACATGCGTTATTGCTCATACAACGCATATTTTCGTCGGCTGATTTTTAGAATAAAAAAAAAATAAATTAGAAGATGTTCATTCTTCAGTCATATTCTGCATGGAAAATGTACTATTAAGGTTAATGGGTATGATTAAAAATCAAGTGTAAAACGCATCAAACTTTGTATGTCGTTTTGGACACTGATCCACCTCCAAAACCCCACAGAAATAAATGGGACACGTTTTGACTGTAAATGCACCAGGATGAAAAAAACTACCTAAATCCACATGAAAAACTTGTTGAAAACTGCGTTGGTTTTCAATGGAAGAATCAGACGAAAGTCCGTCAAGTAAATTTTACTCATCTTCCGTATATACCCTAACATTTTATTTTCTGATTGGAGATTTCTCAATTTGGTTGTCTCTATATAATTGCGGAGACTGCTATATTGCATGCACTGCTTTAACAGCATTTAGAGAGATGCTTTACAGCAGTTTTATGGACATAGGAGCCTGTGAACAGGAGCAAACCCATTGACTTTTATAGGAGAGTTTTCTATGCAGGATCTGTGACCTGGGAAGAAGTCAGTGTGCAGGGAGGAGGCGAGGGAGAGCTGTGAAATCTCCTATTGTGACTGATGGATCCTGTGTTATCTATACATATTGGTGTCACCTTTCAGTGTAATCCTGCCTCTGCTAATAATAAGGAGACTGCTGAAAATTTCTCTCTACAGAACAGGAAAAGTCAGACTATTATTAGGTCGAGTGGCCTGAGTGAAAAATGCAGGACGTAAGAATTTAAAAAAAATATTGAAAGTGATATGAAAAATTTTAAAAAAAGCTAGAAAAAAGTGTTTAACATAAAAACATAAGTTAAAGAATGCCATTTTTTGATGATACATTCCCTTTAAATTTTACATTTGAATGTCCCTTAAAATTTCATCAAAAGACGCCCCAAATACTCTGTTATAACTCCGTTAGGATGAAGCAGTCTGCACTAGTAATAATTTGCTATGTACCTTAACACATAAACACAAAAAAATATATACTACCAGACACTGCCAAAAAAAAATTATTGATAGAATAGAGTTAAATATATTTTAACAAAAAAAGTAAAAAACGACGACAGCACCTATAAGATGACGCGCTAAACATCAATGCCCTGGAGCGGAGATAAAATGATCCCACTACAATAATAAAAAGCAAAACAATGGAGGCAATTACCATTATATAACAAGAGGAGCAGAAAGTATCCAAGTGTTATAAAGCCAGAAAACAGCATAGGACATATAATAAACACCTGACCTCGAATCTGAATGAAATAAATGGGGTCTCCTGAACAAGGGAATAGGAGGAACAGGAGCATGTGCCCCCACACAGGTTTTGCCTGCGAATGGGGATCTAGAGCGCCATCTTATGGGTACTGACATTGTCTATTTATAATTTTTTTGTTGAAATACCTTTTATTCAGTTAATGAAGGGAACTCCTTCCTGAAACGCGTCAGTGTGTTTCACACTCTACGAGATGTCTCTACTACAATGATTTTAATATGACCCATAATAAAGCTGGAAGCAAGTTTTTACTTTTTCTACTTTGATTGCTGGAACTCTCATCTGATTTGGACGTTTATGGTCATACTTCAGGACCATTTTCCATGCAACATTTCAACACTCAACATTACATAGAAGGTGAGCTGAATAGCTGTGTTTTTTAAACTGCTCAGTACTGTACACCACCATCCTGATGAGTGAATGAGTGAAGGGTTACAGGGGTATGCGCCCGGAAGTCACAAACGGAGGTTAAAGGGGTTGTCCACTTCATAAAGTGTTTAGAAGGTGTGAGGAAGAATTCACTTTATTGCATCCCCCATTCTGTATCTAGTCAGATCACGGCCTTCCCCCACCACAGGACAAGCTCAATTTACATGTTAATCAGCACAGCTCCTTCCCCAATGCCTCTGTAGGAAGTCGCCACAGCATGGGGTCAACCCATGAAAAGATCCTCATGAATCTAATTAGCACTGAACAAATGCTAGTCCCAGCTTCAAAGACTTCAATCAATCAAACCCAGTCGGGTCGTCTCCCATATTTCATATCGATTCATAGGCGATCCGCTCATAACTGGTGCATGGTGGGTTCATATCGCAAAATATGAAGCTCCCCGCACGCCCAGGCCCATTTCCCGGTTTCCAGGACGCATGGGGACTGAGATATCCAGAACCGGGCCTACGGGGTCCATAAGATAAGCATGTTTGATATCCAGGAGTCAGGACGGCCCAGACGGTTCTGATGGTACCACCGGCTCGGTTCTGTGCCAATGCCCTGCCGAGTTATAGTCCATTTTTGGTTTTGTATCAGAAACTGCATGACCTGAGTGGGAGGAGTTCATAGCCCGTCCCAGGGGTGTGTAGGGGGCTGCCAAGTGGGCTGCCCCTCGCAGATATAAGCCAGGAGCCAGGGGTGGCTCTTCCTGTTTGATCCAAGGAGGGGGGTACCTGGAGCAGGTCCATAACATCATCACGCAGCAGCCAGCCACATCTGCCCCCATGCGGCCGGGAAACCAAGCAACAAGGTGACCTGACTATTTTAACTGCCTTTTGTCTGTAATCCATAATTGTATTTGCACCTCTCTCTTACCTGTATATTATTATCCATCTTGTATATATTATCTGTCTAGTGTGCCCTCCAAGGCTAATTAAATCTATAAACTTTAATCTGAGTTAGTCTGTCTTGATTAACGGCCTCACACGCCTAATCCTCGGTCTATAGTATATAGCTACCCAAGGGGTTGGTTCCTGACCCTGCTATAAGTCGGTAACGGACCGGGCTTATAACTAAACGAGAGAACTGGTGGCAGCATTGTTTGTCTCCTGTGCCGGTGTGGGCAGGGGTAACAGTGGAACAGTATCTGGCTGACCTTGAGCTCCCCCTAGAGGGCAGCGCAACGTCGAGATACACCCCAAGTCAGGCCGCCGTCCCTCAAGTGGGCCGGCGGACTAGGCTGTTTTCATCACGGAAGGTTTTTATTTATTATGTATAAAAACAGAATCACACAATTTTCTAATATACATTATATTAAAAATTCTAATCTTGTACCTCTACTTTACCAATGCAGAAGGCTCCTATCTAGAAAAAGACATAAAACAGCCCACATTCCTGTCCATAGTAATGGCTGCCATAGAGTACCTGTATGGACAAAACATTCATATGACCACCGCACAGGTCATGTAACAGTAGTGTATGGAGGAGCAGAACTTCTACAGTATTACTACCTCCAGCAGCGTCTTATGTGACCACCACACAGGTCTTGGGACCAACACACAGGTCATGTGACCCCTGGTCTCCAGGTAACATGTATAGAGTAGCAGAACTTCTCCAGTATAACTTTATTAACAACATGACATCCGCTGAAGAAACAGCAGTTATACACAGAGTAACTTGCGCACAGTGAAAAAGTTGCTATAATAACCAGACTTGAGATGATTTTCCAGTAAAGTAAATTATTGAAATCTAAAAAGGTCTTGTAAGTGATCAGCCTGAAAATTTAGACCAGTAGACACCATATATGTTTTTCAGAGCCACAAGCAGATTCAGACTCAGGTAGTTCTATAGCAGTTACTGTCATAGCATATTTGTCATTTAGTGCTGCCCCTGTTACAATGACCTGAGTGCAGGAGGTTTGTAAACTGTAGCGCACAAGGCTACCGAGATCTACAGGGCTAACTGTTCTCAGTAAGTAATGTAAACAAGCTCTAGTTTTTCCAGATAAGCAGGGAGTGACCCCCACCCCATCCCAACCACTGCTGCAGCCTTTAACTAGGGAAGCGTTTATGAAAAGCGGGAGATTTGTTCTACCTCCGAAGAGAAGCAAAATCAGAACAGCAATGAAGTTGATAATAGTCTTTATTTACATTTACATGTTTACAGCCCATCAATGAAGTGGGAATACCTCTTTAAAAGGGTTTTTCCATTTAAATAATCTACCATACATTTCTGATCAACAAAGATCCAACCATTTGGTTCCGAAGAAGTCCAAGATGGAGACCCATTCCCATCAGGATGTAAATCCACTATTACGCTCAGTTATCTTTAGTAGAAAAACAGCCATTTGTGCTCGGTTAGCGTTTGTATCTGATCTACTAAATCCTGATGCTAAATGAGCAACTGGTCAAAGCTAAACTGCTCAGCAGACCTAACTTTGGTGCACTCAAAAATGTGGCACCAGGGTAAGTAATGCCAAATAAACAGTGTAAAAGTGACTCCACCAGCAGAATAGTGAGTGCAGCTCTGGAGTATAATACAGGATGTAACTCAGGATCAGTACAGGATAAGTAATGTAATGTATGTACACAGTGACTGCACCAAAAGAACAGTTCAGAATTAAAGATAAGTTCAAGATAAGTAATGCATTAAAACTTAGCTACAGGTTGATTTGACCCCAGATTATAATGGACGTATGATTTGTAAGCCGTTCATTATATACTATCTTGCTGAGGATATTTGGGAGCATGGTATAGGCAAGCAGGAAAATTCCTTGGCACGGGAAATGTGCGAGATAACAGATGGGCGATGAGGTCTCTGGAACGTCTGTCAGCGCTTACAATGTGGTGACGCGGCAAATCTCCGTAAAGCATCTCACATGTTTTCCATTCAGTCCTCATAATTGGAAACAGGAAAAATAACATTGGAGATTTCATCCAGAGGTGGGAAGTCCCAAGCTAAAAAATAAAACAGATTCTCCCTAATGATTCTCCGCTAAGCTCTGGGCTCCTCTTCACGCTTGTTACCCTTGTACAAACCAAAGCCCACACAGAGCAGAGTATAGAGTAACAAATGTCCATGAGAAGAACAGCAGAGATCTTACCATGAAAACCTCTATTACAAACTATGGGTGTTGCCAACTGCGGACAGCCAAGTAGATATGCTGTCCTCTGAGGCCTCCAAAACTTTTTCTTCTGGGCCTTACCAGTTGTCACTATCCATGCTTATAGATGGACATGAAAATGTGATGGTGTTAATGTGATGCAGCAACTTCCTCCCCATAACTGTGCAAACCATAGGGTGCTCCAAAATGGCCCCAGTCTCCCAGTAAGAACAACACTAGTTCTGCCTCTTTTGCTTCAATTAGGAGTGGTCCTATTGGATGTGGGGTGCTTGGAAGACCTGCAACAACAGCAGCTGCACATTGACACTAGTTTCCTAAGGGGGTTCAAAGACATCTTTACAACGTTAGGCACCAGCATTATATACAGTATCTAGGGGCATTTTACATATTTTGCATTGTGGTCAAAGGGCCTCAAGTTGGACCTTGCACATCACAGTTTCAGAAGCAAAGCTCTAAAGAGTGGAGTAAAAATTCAATGGACAAATTGTAGCTAGAGTCTGACTGGCCCACAGAGGGGCAGGGGAAAGCACTCAGAGGCTCATGGCAGGCCTGGGGCTGTCTTTCATGACAAAATGCAGAGAAAGAGGTAGAAAGGAGTAGGCAGAGTGCATAATTAATTTGCAGTAAGTAGGGTCATTTCCATAGCTGTAGGGTGAGCCCCAAGGATCACTTCCACTGGTGGGCCCCAAGTATCATCTCCACCAGTGGATGGCAAGAATTCGCTCCAATGGTGGGCCCCAAGAATCAACTTCACCGGTGGGCTCCAAGAATCACCTAAACCGGTAGGCCTCGATAATCAGCTCCACTGGTGGGCCCCAAGAATCAGCTCCACTGGTGGATGGCGAGAATCAACTCCACTGATGGGCCCCGACAACCATCTCCACCTGTGGGCCCCAAGAATCAATTCCATCGGTGGGTCCCAAGAACCACCTCCACTGGTGGATGGCAAGAATCTGCTCCAGCGGTGGGCCCCCGAGAATCCGCGCGACTGGGGTGGGCCCCCGAGAACCCGCTCCACTGGGGTGGGCCCCCGAGAACCCGCTCCACTGGGGTGGGCCCCGAGAACCCGCTCCACTGGGGTGGGCCCCGAGAAACCGCTCCACTGGGGTGGGCCCCGAGAAACCGCTCCACTGGGGTGGGCCCCGAGAACCCGCTCCACTGGGGTGGGCCCCGAGAATCCGCTCCACTGGGGTGGGCCCAGAGAACCCGCTTCACTGGTGGCCCCAAGAATCCGCTCCACTGGTGGGCCCCAAGAATCCGCTCCACTGGTGGGCCTCAGGCACTCCATAAAAACCTAAACTTTTTGTTGAACTACACTTAGTTGATAACTTGCTGTTCCCTTTCCCCTAAAGGTGTTGGATTTTGCGGTTCATGTGATGACGTCTCTCACTGGCCAAAGTGGTGACAACAGTGAAGTCAACAAGTTATCACTATGGAAATCAATTGACAGAAGGAGCAACATATCCAGCAGTGGACTATGATGGAAATCACTAAAGGACAGTAAAGATGGAGACCAGAAATATTTTGCAATTTAAAACCAAAAGGCACTTGACACAAGCAGAGACATACTGTAACTTAAAGGTGTGCTCTGACCATGCTGTTTCACAGAACCTGCTCTTCACAGCCAGCTTCAGGCTCACACCTCCTGTTCAGGCTGTGGATGGTTCTACAGCAGTGACTGACATTTCAGCTTTGCTATTTCTAGTTGGGGGACATGGGTGATGGAGGGGTTTTAATAGCAGGGCAGAAAGCTAAAGCCTCTGTCATGCTCCCAAGAGACCAGGTGTGATTGCTACCTCTGCATCCCCTTTAGTTACACTCCTGGATTTAGACAATGCAACAAGAAAATACAAATGATTTTAATATGGGATTATTGGGAATACATTTTTTGTTTTATTGGATGGCCTCAGAAAAGTATTTAAAATCACTTGCGACAACACAGAACATTCAAAACAATAGTTTGACAAAAAAGAAATCCTAATCATTTTCTTCATTCCCCACTTACTTGTTGCTGACGGCCTGCATGAACTCGTCAATCAACTCATCGTATTGTTTTCCACGGACCCGTTTATGTTTCAGTCCAATATATAAGGGGTCATTGAGGAGGGTCTGGAAAAATAAAATCAGAAATGACTTATACATTTTCCTTGACAGGGTAAAGAAGCAGAATATACTCCAATGGTGTCAGAACAGGGACTTCAGCCTCCAGGTACGAATACTGTAGATTGTAGTTACTGGCCCCAGATAATGTTTGCCTGTGCCTTATTACATCAGTGACCCAAGCTTAGCTACATTTAGGATTGTATTGTAGACTGAGATGTACCTACTGAGTAATCAGAACTGCAGACTGCTAATGTGTGCTTTCCTCCATGCTTCCTGTAATACTGCCCCCTATGTACAAGAATATAACTACTATAATACTGCCCCCTATGTACAACATTATTACTATAATACTGCTCCTATGTACAAGAATATAACTACAGTACTATAGTACTGTCCCCCTATGTACAAGAATATAACTACTATAATACTGCCCTTATGTTACAGAAATATAACTAGTATAATACTGCCCCCTATGTACAAGAATATAGCTACTATAATATTGCCCCCTATGTACAAGAATATAGCTACTATAATACTGCCTCCTATGTACAAGAATATAACTACTATAATACTGCCCTCTATGTACAAGAACATAACTACTATAATACTGCTCCGTGTACAAGAATATAACTACTATAATACTGCCTCCTATGTACAAGAATATAACCACTATAATACTGCCAGTATGTACAAGAATATAACTACTGTAATACTGCCCCTATGTACAAGAATATAACTACAGTACTATAGTACTGTCCCCCTATGTACAAGAATATAACTACTATAATACTGCCCTTATGTACAAGAATGTAACTAGTATAATACTGCCCCCTATGTACAAGAATATAACTACTATAATACTGCCTCCTATGTACAAGAATATAACCACTATAATACTGCCCCTATGTACAAGAATATAACTACTATAATACTGCCCCTATGTACAAGAATAAAACTACTATAATACTGCCTCCTATGTACAAGAATATAACTACTATAATACTGCCTCCTATGTACAAGAATATAACTACTATAATACTGCCTCCTATGTACAAGAATATAACTACAGTACTATAGTACTGTCCCCCTATGTACAAGAATATAACTACTATAATACTGCCCCTATGTACAAGAATATAACTACTATAATACTGCCCCCTATGTACAAGAATATAGCTACTATAATACTGCCTCCTATGTACAAGAATATAACCACTATAATACTGCCCCTATGTACAAGAATATAACTACTATAATACTGCCCCTATGTACAAGAATATAACTACTATAATACTGCCTCCTATGTACAAGAATATAACTACTATAATACTGCCTCCTATGTACAAGAATATAACTACTATAATACTGCCTCCTATGTACAAGAATATAACTACTATAATACTGCCTCCTATGTACAAGAATATAACTACTATAATACTGCCTCCTATGTACAAGAATATAACTACTATAATACTGCCCCCTATGTACAATAATATAGCTACTATAATACTGGGAATCACATAATGTGATTTGTTTTGCACATTCAATAATCATACAGCTGCTTCTCCAGGATGAACCTCTGTGTGCTCCGCTTCTCCTGATAAGGGATGAGCCAAATGAGTTTCCAAAGGAAACTCATTTGTTCCTTATAATAATGACTCAGACCTCTATCTTGGCTTCCGTGTGATAACATTAGATAACTCCTAGGGATTCTTGGCCTGATGTTGAGCCCATGGAGGGTAAAAGTAGCTCAGATTTAACACTTTTCATGAATCGGCTTACTCCTTATTCAGTTACTCTTATGGGGTTGTTGTAAAGTCACTCATTGCCTTCTTTTATTAACCATATCTAATAAATTAACAACTCATTTATTTACACCGACAAGCAAAAGGGTAACAATGTTTTGAACTTTTGACTTCCAGGCTCCATATCTCACCATCCACTACAGCTTTAAACATGAGACTCCCATCATTTTATAGACGATGATCTTACCTATCTCATACATAACTTTGACCTGCAACTATTTAGCATCTACTTAGTTCTGCAGATTCTTTCCTGTAACTGCATTGTTACCGTTTTGTTATTAAAAATCTAAAGTTCGAGTTTTATTATGTTGTTAGTATTTGGTAAATGCACCTTTGCCTTTCAGCACTGCCTGGATCCTTCTGGGCTCTCAATCAGATTCAAGCATGTTTTGACCAAAATCTCATCCCAGGTCTCTTCTACATGTTCCCAATGTTGGTGCATATTGGCCAACTCACTTTTCCTTCAACTCTACCCACAAGTGTTCGGTTGAGATCTCAGGACTATAGAGGCCAAGTATCCAACACCTTGGCCGTGAAACATCCCCCATATCATCAAGCTTCCTCCACTGAACTTTACAGTTTCTTCAATTTCTTGATCAGTCAGCCCCTTTTCCCTTCATTCTTCCAAACCATTTTGCCCCCATCAGAGCCCGTTCTATTGACTTTCATCTCATCGCTCCAAATAAGCCGTTTCCAATCTTCCATTTTTCATACTTTTTTGCAAACCCGAGCCAACGCTTCTTATGATAATATTGAAGTCGAGGCTTCTCCACCTTTTTTCGGGCCACCATTCCAGACCTGGGTAATGTGTGTTGCACGGTGCTTGCATGGACGTCTGTGATCTCCCTCTTACAAAGCATTTGAGCCACCTCCACTGCCGTGTCTGTCGTGCCCGAACGGATCGACCTTGTGATGAGCGACTTGTTGACTTTGATATTTTGCCTGGACGTTACCTCTTGGCTTTGGAATGAACGGACTTCATTTCATATCCTTCCAGCTGTCAGGGCCTCACATGATGCAGTTTGGCAATTTTCTTGGCCCAGAGATGCCATCAATGACCTGGATGATGCGGTTTCTCTTTTCTTGGTAAATCTTCTTGATGGCTGCTGAAACCAGTGACCTTTCGCTTGTGAATCAGCCTAATAACAAACTGAGCTGTTAAGGAATGTGAGAACAGGTTGTAATTTGTAGTAACAAGAAGAAAAAGATTGCCCGACCACCAGGAGTAAAACAGTAACAATGCAGTTACATGACAAGATTCTGCAGAACTAAGCATATGCTAAACAGTTACAAGTCAAATGTACGTGTAAGATAGCCAAGATGATTGTCTATAAAATGATGGAAGTCTCATGTTTAAAGCTGTAGTGGAGGGTGAGATATGGAGCCTGAATGTCAAAAGTTCAAAACATTGTTACCCTTTTGCTTGGTACTGTATATATAAATTTTTTTTAAAGCAACTTTATCTAAACGTATTCACATAAATACCGTATATGCGCGAGTCAACAATTATTACAGAATTCACTTTGAACAAGCCATGATATAAAGAACATAATAATTATAGGAGTGGCGCTCCCCAGGTCGGTGGCATCTCAGCCCAGTTCCATTATTCAATCCTACACCAGAAGGTCACATGAAAAAACCATACCCAATGATCTACCTGTTAGTGGGGCCCAAGAAAAAATCTGCCCTTGTTGCCAAGCCACAAGACTCCATGACTATTGTTGTGTTTTCAATTTGAGTTTACGTTAAATTCGACTAAAATACAAGCACTTTGGTTCCGTCCGGCCCAAATTGATTTTTGACAAAAGTTGCCAGGAAAGAAAAAAAAAGTTAAAAATAAAAATTTGTTTAATGACTTTTAGAAGGTTAATTTAATGGTTCAGCAATGCAATGCTTCCATGGCGGCCTAACTTCCTGCCACCTCAACATTAGCTCAATGTTATGGTAACTGTAAGTGGCGTTGGACTGGAAGTTAGCCCCTGTACAACAACCCTAAATTAGGGTTACAGTTATGGTTAGAAATAGGGACTAGAGTTAAAAAATTGGGGTTTGGGACACCCTGAACTCAAATTTTTCTAACTGAACAGGGCCCCATTCAAGCAACGCCATGACCAGATTTAATGAAATTGGATACACAAACTGTCAGGAAAAACATGAAGGCAAAACTTACCAAGGGTTCCACAAAAGGGAAGACCATGATCATATGTGGACCCCTCCTTCATGTCTGGGTCCTTCCATTCCTTAAAGTAAATTTTTACAACAACTTGTAGCTGTGAGATTATTTCACCTACAACTCTCAAGGTAGCGGCGAGTGGGAATTAAACAGATAACCTGTTATAGTAATAGAAATTTGGCAAACTAGGTGGTCCCACAGCCCTCTATACCCACCTTGTGTATGCATGTGGGTGTATTTTTACATATTAAAGCAATTTAATTGTCTGGGATGTCACATAATCTGGCATGTCAAAGTTCTGGAAATTCTGTGTGAATTCATTTTATAATGCATTTTACCAGGTGACTGTGACTCCCTTTCAACACTAACCTTACATTCTTCTGCTCCCCTTTACACTACGATAAAATATTATCTGTCTGTAATCACCACTAGGGGGAGCTCCTGAAACACAGATGTATACAGCTAATATTTTAATTTGTAGGGCGCCATATACATTTGTTAACTGACTTTTTTTTTTTTTTTTTTTTTTTTAAGGCCGGATTCAGGAACCTGTAATTTATATTTATAAAACAATAATGACACGCATGTAGGTAGATTCACTGGACCACCGAAAGCGATGGTATAAGCCATGCCAGGAAGCGGAGTCTAAGTAGCCCTTGCTATTCATAATAGCCCATCGCAAAGCGAGTTGGACTTGCTGCGGCGGGGAACTACCAGGTCGCTACCCCTGACTTGACTTGCTTGTGAAGCAGCCGGGGTGCACCATGGTACCGAATCGTGAGACAGAGGTGTAGCGGGGGACAGGTGATAAGGTTAGGGCAGGCAACATGGTCAGGAAACAATAGCAGGAATAACTGGTACACAGGTAGGCAAAACTCTCTCCAACACTCTTTGAAACGCACTAGAGAACACTAATACTCTGGCAGAGAGTGTAGGAGGAGTCTAGAAGATATAGGGTCACCGCCCGGCAATTAGCCAATTACTGGCCTTTTAAATCCAGAAGAGTGGGCACGCGCGCGCCGGCTCGCAGCAGAGCGGAGACGGGAAGCAGGAGCACGGCTGGGTGAGTATTCGGCTGGGCAGCGTGAAGGAGAACGGGGGGCGGCAGCGGCCCAGAGCGGGGGTCGCGGCATGCTCCATGACACATAATTATCAAAACTGCATCTCTTTTGGTTGCATTGCCTCTCCAATAATAATAGAAAAAGTGATCAAAAAGGTTGCATGTATCCCAAAATCATACCAATGAAAACTACACGTCAGTCCACACAAGGAAAAAAAACAAAACAAACCTCAACCCTGAGGTCCATAGACGAAAATACAGTCTCAGAAACTAGCGCTGCAACGGACATTTTTTAAACTAAATTTCATTTTTCTAAAAGTGGTAATAAAACAGAAAAAAAAAAAAAACTTTATAAATTTGGGATCACTTGAATCGTACTGACCTGCAGAACAAAGTTATGTTATTTATACCGGGTCAGATAACAAGGAAAACCTCCCCAAATAGCCCCACTGGTGTTTTTCTTCCTATTTCACCCCACAAAGAACTTATGGGGGTTTTCCAGTACATTATACGATACAGTAAATGACACAATGAAAAAAAAGTCCAAGAAACAAACCCTCATAAGTCTATGTAAAAGAAAAAAAAAAAAAAAAAAAATTATGGCTCCTGAAAGGCTGGCGTTAAAAAAAAAAAAAAATTGACACGAGGTAAACAAAAATGAATGCCGGGGACGTTGAGCCAATTTTCTTTTCAAAAATTTGGTTGTAGATTCCAATGCGGATTCCACATCTGGCATTTATGTGCAAAAACATGTGTGTGAACAAAGCCCTCCAGAGCTCCCTTTCCAGGCAGTTACCTTCTATCTTCATTGTGATATTAGAAGACCGTTTCATAGGAAGGCACTTATCATGATATCTATTGCCTTACAATTAAACCCTTTGATACGATCATCTCGCACATATGTTCCCACATGGGAGAACTTCTCTCAAGTTGCGCTGAGATGAATAACTCCCTATTTCCTTGTAAATGCCGCGCACTGTGCTTCGTCTTCTGTCGGTCATGCAAGGTATGCTCACAAGAACATGATGTGTTGATATCACTGCACTGGGTGTTTAGGGGATGGAAAATTCCTGTGATACGAATCATTTGTTGGTGATGGATCTGTCATTTTTTAGATACTCCCCATTCCAGTGTCGTTGTATAGCAAAGGTTGTTGTGGAGTCTCAGTAAGATGAAGAAAAGGTGGCGATGAGAGCTGCTCGAATAGCTCTCTGTTTGCTTCGAGAGCAGTTTGGTTGATTTTTTCACATTATTCAGGTTTAGGACATCTCGAACCAGATTCGAAATAAATTCTATGGGAGAAAAAATTGTTTTCTTGCTGTTAGAAAGCCCCCGGAGAAGCCAAAAGCCTCTAAACTCTATATGACCACCACCACGCATCTGTGAAACCGGGCTAAAGTTAGTGCAACCCTAACCCCAAGGTTAATCCAACCCCAACCATAACCCCAAGGTTAGTCCCAACTCCAACCATAACCCTAATATAAGGGTTGCAGTTAGGGTTGCATTACCCCCAAATCCTAACACTGGGGTTTCTCTGATGTGGCACAGATGTTCTCCAGGGTTAGGGTTGAGGAAAGCTCATTTTTATTGCCGATTTTCACAAAAAATTCAATGACAAACTTCAAAATTCAACACCTAGAGACATCTGGAGCACATCTGTGTAACATCTGGGGCACATTTGGGAAATCCTAGGGTTAGTCTCGGGTGGCTTAACCCCAACCCTAATTTAGGGTTAGGGTTGGAGTTAGAGTCAGAGTAACCTTAAAAGGGTTTTTCCACAAAGCCAAATCAACTTTGGAGGTCAGCTCATAGCTCACTACGAGCCATCCTTAGTGAAAAGGGAGATGACCATGCTTGCGCAGCTTTCACCCATTCATGTCTATGGGAGTTACGAATATAGCTGAGCACACTTGCTCACCTATGTTCGGAACTGCCATAGACAACAAGGAGAACTGCGCAAGCATTTACCTTTTCTAGATCTCTGAGGCCAGCTCGTAGAAAGCTAAGAGCTGGCTTCCAATGTGGATTTTGCTTCATGGCAAAACCTCTAATTCTAACTCCGGGGTTCCCCAGATGTGGCCCAATTGTTCCCTATGGTTAGGTTTGGAGTCATGGTTAGGGAAGGATTCATAGTTAGGGAAGGGCTTAGGGTCATTTATATTACCAATTTTCCCCAACATTTAATTCACAAACTCAAAAGTCAACCCTACCAGACCTCTGAGGGAAATCTGGAAAACCCCAGGGTTGGGATAAGCCTAGTTAGTCTAACCTTAACCCTAATTTAACTATAGGGTTAAGAATGGAGTAAGGGTTAGACCAACCCCAACTTTCCCTAGGTGTAGCCCAGATGTTCCTTAGAGTTAGGGTTGATTTTTGGCCAAAACAAATTTTGGCCCACCTGGGTTGATCTGAAACAATACATGTGGCGATATAGCATTAAGAGCTTTGGAAAAGATTTGCAAAAGTGGAGAAAAGAAGAATTTCAGATGATAAAAGTAACAAGAAATTTCTTTGTGTATCACAAAACCAGTCAGAGCTTCAGTTTTCTGAGACAGCGCTCCAAATCACATTCTGTTATACATTAAAATGTACTAAAAGGCTATCCAGTGCGTTCCCTAGAGGCGGCTGCAGGTAGGCAGCACCAGGGGCATCGCTGGGCAGATTCATTCGGGGCATTAGCCCCGAATGAATCTGCCTGTGCCCCGAGTCTCGGCGTCTCCAGGCCGCTGCCGTGGGCCTGGAGCGCTCCTTAGTGCGGGCGGCACCCGCCGATCTCTGTGATTGCATGGCTGTTTCACAGCTGCCGAGCAGTCAGAGTCGGGGAGGAGGCAGGACGGATCAGTACCGTCCTGTCTTCTCCCCTGTTTGTACAGCGCTTGGTAAGCGCTGTACATACACCCCGGCGTTGCAGGGGGTGTGATGCGCCGCTTTCATCACCCCCCCTGCGACGCTGGGATCCTCTAAGCTGGCAGCTCTGCCGGCCACGGAGGTCCCGGGCCCCGCGAGACGGCGTAAGCAGCGTGATGACATCACTCTGCTTACACCATTCTCAAGCTGCAGGACCAGGACGCGCGGACCGTGCTGAGGTAAGTTGTTTTTTTTATTTTATTAGCTATGGGGGGCATCTACTGGCTACAGGGGCATATTACAGGCTGGGGGGCATCTACGGGGGCTAAGTGGGGGCATCTACTGGCTACAGGGGGGCATCTATTGGGTACAGGGGGGGCATCTATTGGCTACAGGGGGGCATCTCCTGGCTAAAGGGGGGCATATCACTGGCTAAAGGGGGCATATCACTGGCTAAAGGGGGGCATATCACTGGCTAAAGGGGTCATATTACCTGGCTAAGGGGGGCATATCACTGGCTACAGGTGCCTAATAACCTGACTACAAGGAGCATATTACTGGCTACAGGGGGCATATTACTGCCTAAACGTGGCAGTAACCTAGCTACAGAGGGCAGTAACCTGGCTAGAGGGGCTAATAACCTGGCTAGAGGGGGCAGCAACCTGGCTAGAAGGGGCAACTACTTGGCTAAAGGGGGCTACAACCTGGCAATAGGGGGCAAATATTTACCTACAAGGGGGTAATTATTACCATTTGGGGCATTATAGATGGGGAGTTTGTATAGAAATAGGAAATTGTAGAGAAATGCTGATAAAATGAGGAGTCTAAGATGTTTGTTTTGTAAATTTTTCAGTGAAGAGTTGTGGACGGTAGAAGTCATCATGGCGTCTGGGAAAGATGGAAAAGAAGAAGAGAAAGAGAACAACTCTTCAGAGACGTCTCCTGTAAGTCACTAAATGTAACTGCAGTGTAATCACTTATATTTCTCCTGAGCCTACATACAAAGGTTTTCTCTGTAAAAATACATCCGCAGTTCACAATGAGGCGCAAAAAATACAGTGTGAACCCAGCCCTACTCAGAAAAACTTAAGGGCCCGAGCTCCGGATGTTTTTGGACCCTAACAACGCCCCTGGGCAGCACATTATGATTTTAATCCATGTTTATGCAGGGGATTTGGAGCTATGTATTAGAAAATCAAAGCTCTAACCACTATAAAGATCTAAAATCAGCATAGACGCTTGGACCCGTATGATTGCCCAGGGATTGGTCATATTTCACTTTTACAACCAGTCATAAAAAATGTGTAATGTGGATCCAACTTCCAGGACCTCATGAGGGACCTAACGTGGTGAGGCGTTAAGAAGGGGGCAACATAAAAAATATTAAGACTCCTGTAAATACGCCCCGAGGAGCAGCTTTTGTCAGGTCCAGAGATAAAGGAAACCAGATCCAGGCCCCTTCATTGTCAGATCATAACTATTAACACCCGGCGTCAATTGTGTCATCAGTCATTTTAATGGTGGATGTTGTGCAGAGCTGGACTGCGCGCCTCATGAAATAACAATATTAGAAGGAGAACATGAATATTTGAAGAGTCGTCTTTAACCCCCTTCCTGCCACAGCCTATTTTATTTCCTCTTCTCTTGATTTTTCCTCCCTGCCTTCCAAGAGCCATAACTTATTTGTCTACAAAGTCATATTGGGGCTTGTTTTTAGAGGGACATGATATACTTTTAAAAAAAAGCCATTAAAGGGGTTGTCTCACTACATGGATCGCTGCTTTTTATGTTAAAGATCTTGCAAAAACAAGTCACTTTGCAATTTATGTCCATTAACAGTGTCTTACCTATCCCAAGATATCCCCTCTTGTATGGGCTGCATCAGCTCCTCAGGTCGCTATAACTGCAGACCTGTTTGATCTATCCTGATAGGCTGCCAGCAGTGGTTGCTATAGCTACAGACCTGGCTCCTACTGCAGCCAAGTAAAAGGCAGTAAACACACCCCTGAATTCAAAATGAAACCAAGAAAACGGGACGGATCAATGCAGTGAGACAACCCCTTTAACCGCACCACATACTGTACTGCGCCATTTTTGCAGGGGTTTTGTCTTTATGCAATTCACTTTGCGTTATAAATGATGTGTCATCTGTATTCTACACTAAGGTACAATTCCGGTGATACCAAATGTGTAAAGTTTTCGATATGTTTTTTTTTTTCCAACATGTTTTTATTGGATAATTTTTTAAAAACACAAGAGTAAACCCCCCCCAAAAAGGGTATAAACAATATAACAGATAATTTCCCCCCGTACAGCAGTAGCGATTATTAAAGTCCCGACTATTTGTGGTTACAAAATCATAGGTTATGGTGCATAACATGTGATAACAATTGAATGTATAAAACAGAATTAGAAGCAGTTTTACCGAATAGTTAACCGACACAGTATCCATAACATAGTAATAACAACAATACGTGGCTATCAAAGAAGATAGGATCATTAGGTTTCAGTCCTTTTACTAGGAACGAGATGTGGGAGGGAGATATTGTAGGCTTTTCCTAACCTCGCGACCCTATAGGGCTTCTTAATTAATCCGTCATGTTATGATAGGGTGAACCATGGCACCCATAACACAAGATAGGTACAGCGCCCTGAAGGCAAGTAGTCGCGTCTAGAGGAGAAACCTCAAAATCTGGGTGGAGAATAAGAATATCTGAGAGAAGAAGCGTTAGACAAAGAGAGGGGGGGATAAAGAGAAAGGAGAGGAACAGGAGAGGAAAGCCCAGGGGGTGGGGGGGCGTCTGGCACTCCCGCGAAAGAGTAGGAGATCCAGCATTGCTCACTATGTTGACAACACCACATGAGAAGAAGGCCACCAATTGGGATCGTCTCCCGATATTTGATATTCCAAGTACCAGGTAGTGAGATGAAAGCACTGTTTGAGTTTTGACCTGATATGCGCCGGGAGCAACGGGATAAAGCTCCTCCATAATTGATAGAATTGTTTGCCTTTTTGTTCTTTATATAAAGAGGTTTCTACACAGTCCATCCAGAATAGGTGAGAGAGTTTTTCTAAGAAGAGCTTGTGTGTCGGAGGGGACGGGTGGATCCAGCAGTGTAGTATGGATTTTCTTGCTGCTGCTGATATGTAATACAGCAGTTTCTTTTGAGACCCGGAGAGGCTGGGGGATCCGGCAGGGAGCAAGCCAAAAACATACCATTCAGGAGAGTCGGGGCAGAAATAGAGCAAATGTGCGGTTACAAAAGAGCGGACCCGAGACCAAAAAGATCTAATGTGGGGGCAGGACCAGAGGCAATATGAAAGGTCAGCATATGGAGAGAGGCATTTGGGGCAGGCTTGAGTGGAGGAGGTGCCCATTAAGTAGCCCCTATGTGGGAGAGACATATGCCCTGTGCGCGATGCGAAATGCCATTTCCCAGTATGACATGGAGGGAATAAATTTCGCTGCCATTGTTAAAGAATTCAGTATGTCTCCGGAGGTGACCGAGTCGATATAGTTTGTCCATGAGGCCAGTCCTTGTGGTTTAGTGGCGTAATCTAGTAAGGAGCGGAGAGAGCCGTAATACCGCGAAATTTGGCCCTTAGACTTATGGGTGAAAAGTGTCAGAGTCGCATAGGGGTCGTCCCAGTGTCAGTCAGACAAGTGTTTGATAACTTCATGTATATAGCTGCAGGCTTGCAAATAGTAGAATGGTTGAGGGCCAATAGATGTAAATTTCAGTTTGGCTTCGCTAAAAAGAAGGGGTTTTCCTCATGGTCCGGGTCTAATAAAAATGCCTATTCTCCCCTACCCCCCCCCGCCAAGGGAGAATTCGCCATGCACTCGCCCACCCTGGGAAAGATAGGTTTCCCCAGGAAGGGAAGTAAAAGTGAGGGACCAAAGGGTTGAGACCTTGGGAGTTTGTCTCGCCTTGGGGCCACACCTTCCATGCAGTGATTATAGAGGGTTTGGTTTGAGGTCTGTGGGATGTCTGGGAATGACACGTGTAAGAGGCTAACTAGGGTATGTTAGGCACTATTGGGTTGGTCTATTTTGATATTGGTGTAAAGGATGTGTTGAAACAGCCCCAAACCCCATGACCCGCAGTTGAGTTGCTAAGTTGTATAGCTGAATGTTCGGGAAATTGGATGCCCCCATTTTTCCTGGGCGGGATTTAAAACTTTCAAAGCGATCCTGGGTCAGGCTCGGGATGGGCCGCGGGGAAACCGGGGGATTCCCCATCCAAGGTGGGACCCAAAAGTGATGAAAGGGGGGGGGGGAAAAATTTTCCTTGGGGGGGGGGAAAAAAAGGAAAAGGGGTTAAAAAGAGGGCCCCCCCAAAAAATTAAAGTGGGGAGGGGGAATTGAAATGCTGGGGGGGGGGATTGGGGAGGGGGGTGGAGGGGGGATTAAGTAGCCCTAGGGAGAATTGTTTGCGGGTGGAAGGGATTTGTATGCTGGGGGGGGGAAAAAATTTTTTGGGGGGGGAAATTTTTTTAAGAATTGTATGTGGGTTTGGGGGGGATAAAATTTTATTGGGGGGGGGGTCCTTTGTGGGGTTTATTGTAAAGTGGGGGGAGGGGGACCGTAAATTTGGGGGAAAATTTTATGGCTTTTGGGGGGAAAAAGGGAAGGGGGGGAAGGGGGGTTTTTTATGTGGGGGGAACAATTTTTTGGGGGGAAACTGTTTTGTGGGGTTTTGGAAATAGTAGGGTTGGGGGGGGAATTTTGTGGGGGGAAATTTAGTTTGGGGGTTTTTTGTAAAAAGGGGGGGGGGTTTTGGATTTCGGTGGGGGGTTTAATTTAAAAGGGTATTTCTTGGGGAAGGGGGAATTGATGTTTGGGGGGATAGGGTTTGGGGGGAAGGGGGGAATTTAAAAAGGGGGGGAAAGGGGGTTTGAGGGTTTGGGGGGGTTTTTTGTTTGGGGGGAATTTTATGGGGGGTTTGGGGGGGGAAATTTAGGGGGGGGTTTTTGGGGAAAAATGTATTTAGGGGGGTATGGTTTTGGACTATTGTTTTGGGCTATTTTGTTTTGGTGAAAAATTGGTTGACAGAAGGGGCCCCTATTGACCCCCCAATTAGTTCTGTTTTTTAAACTGTTTTTGGGAAAATTTGGGGAAATTTAATCCTGGCTGTTTTTTAAAAACCCCTTTCCCCAAAGCCCCAATTTCCCGGGTTTTACGGGTTATTCCTTTTGAATCTAAGGAAACATGCATTAATCCATTTTACATCTTTTTGGTTTGGGAAAAAAATTTGGGGGTGAAAGAAGGAATTTTAAGGAGCCCGGGGAAAAAAAATAATTATTTATTTTATTGGGCCCCACCCAAGGGGAAAATGTGAGATTTTTTCCCGGGTTAAAAGTGAGATTCCAGGGTTTAACAAATGGGCGTTTTGTTTTTGGGTTAAAGTGAAGTTCCCTTTTTGTTTTTTGAACCCCCAGGTAAAGTCAAAGAGTCCCTTCTCCCCCTCAAAAGGGGGGGAAAACCCCCCCCCAAAAATTGGGACCGATCTAAACCCCTTTAGGAGGAGGGCCTTTAAAGGAAAGTTTTTTTTTTAAAAAAAAAAAACCTTTAAAAAAAACCAACCAACAAAAAACCCTTCCAACATTTTTAAAAATTTCCCCAAAAAAAAAAAAAATGTGGGGGGCGGGGGGGGGGTGTTATGATATTAATAAGAGATGTTCAAAGCTGAGTTTGATTTTTTTGAGAGCCCAACTGAATGCCGGGAATGGGTCACAACATCAAGGTTTACAATGAGGGGTCATTGGGAAAAATTTTAAGAGGGAAACGGGGGAGGAGGACCCCCCTGACGAGTACCCCTCCCAATGGGGGTCGGGGGCCCCAGTTAAGACCATTCACCCTGAGAGTAGGGAGGAGTGATTTTGGGTTTTTTTGTAAAGGGGAAAACAAGGATGTGTTTCCGAAAACCGGAGGGGGTAAGGGGATGTTGAGGGAATTCCATGAACAGAGTTAAAGCTTTTTCGGCGTCGATACCCCCGGGAAAATGGAAGTGGGCCTTGGGGGTCTGGGCTTGGGTTGGTTTTGCAACCGCCCAAGGGGAAGGGCCCACTTTTGGGGTTTTTTGTTATGTAAGAAAACCCCATTTGGGAAAGGTTTAAAAGGGGGAATAATAATTGCCTGAGCCAGTCAGGCAATATTTTTAGGGTTTAAAAATTTGTAGGGCTTTGGTTTTAAAAAGAAATATGGGGGGTAAAGACTGAGGCAAGGGTTGGGGCCCCCTGGGTTTCGGGAAAGTATGGGGGGGAAGATTTTGTTAAAACCCGGGGGGATTTAAAGGGGCCTTTTTAAAAATGCATTGAGATAAATGGTGAAGGAAATGGTTTTTCCATTTCCCCGGAGGCCATAGATTTTTTCAGTTTGGGCCCCCGGGCCTGGCGTTTTGTGGTGGGGGGGCGAGCGAGCGCAAAGGGAACCCAGCTCCAGATAACACCCCCTAGGGCCCGGGCTAGCCTCGGGAGAAAGGGCCAGGCAGATTTCCCAAACCGTTGAGGGGGCCCAAAATGGGCCCACCCAGTCGTAAGGGCGTTTTTTATAAAAGTCCCCGGGGAAAAATACTGGGCCAAATTTTGTGTTTTTACTCTGGAGTTTTGAAAGTGTGTATTTTTTGTGGTTGGGTTTGTAAAGAGAATTTTGGCATTTATCCTGGTTGTGGTTTTTCCCGCCTTTCTAAAAAGGGGCCCCCCTCCTGTTAAACCCCCCCTAAGTAATTTAAAAAAAAATTCTTTTTTAAATTTGGAATTTTCCCCCCCTATGGCCCTAAAAGGCGGTTTTTTTTGGGTGGGAGTGTGTTTTAAAATTTGGGACCAATTTTTGGGGTACATCCCACTTTTTTTATACTTTTTTTTTCCATTTTTTTTGGAGATGACCCAAAAAACCCCATAATTTTGGCATTGGGAAAGTTTTTTTCTTTTTTCGGGTTTTTCCCGTGTATGGGATAAATATGTTAAAGTTTTTTAAAAGATGAGCTTTAAAACGGGTTTCAGCAATAAACCCAAATTTCCGAATTTTTTTGGACTATAAGGCCCACCCCGGGTTTTTAAAAGGGGATTATCAAAGGCGCCTGTTAAGCGTCTTTTGGGTTTATATATAAGGCCACCGGTTTTTAAAGGCGCGGCGCAAAAGAAACAAAGCTCCCGGAACCCCAAGCCAAAAATTTTTTCAACCCTTTCACAATAACAAAATTGTAAAATGGGAACAAAATCAATTAAATGTACATATTTCCTTTCCGATTGGGGGCCCCGGATTGCGCCGGGCCCCAAAACGGGCGGGTTTACAAAGGGGGCCTTTTTACTTAAATTTTGCCGTATTTTGCGGCGGGAAACAAACCCCCCAAAGTAAAAATGGGGATTGTAAATTCCCCGCAAAATTTCGTTTCCCCACTTTGGGACACTTATTTGCAAAATGATTTGTAATGATTTCGGAACGTATTTACGATCGGCAATCAGTTACAAAAATTTTTCCAAATAATGTCACTTTAAAATTTCTGTAAATTTCGTTCTGAACAAAGCCTAAAAAACCCCAATTTAGGGAATTTTATTTAATATAAAAGGGGCCCTCGGACTATAAGGGGGCCCTTTTTGATTTCTGAAAAAAATCAAGGGTTTTATTTTGCCCCCTTTTAGTCCAAAAATACGGTATGTGTAATTTTTTTCTGATTTGTAAAATGGCAAAAGGAGAGTTTTGATTTTTTAAATTTGTTATTTTTCAAACTTTTTTTTGGCTTCCGCTTTAAAGTTTGCAAAGTAGACTGGGCTTTAAAGTGAAAAATGTAGGCCAAAATTTTTTTTTTTACAAGGGGTGGGGGGGGGAAACATGTTTGGGCCTTTTTGTATGAAAACTGTCTAGCAGTAAGACTGTCTTTGTTGCCAATAGCGACCAATCAGAGCCCATAGCAACCAATCAGAGCTCAGCTTTCATTTTTCCAGAGCACTATAAGGCCGTGTTCACACGGGCTTATCTCGGCGCGGTTTTGCGCCGTACTGCGCGCCGGAGTTGCGTTGCAGTACGGCTCCAATCCGGCGCAGGGATTACGGTAATCCACAGTTCTCATAGAGAACAGTGGATTCCGTCGCTCCTCCCCGCTCGGCGAATCCGCCGCGCGGGGAGAGCGTGACCTGCACATTATCCAGGTGCAATACCCGCCGTGGATAATGGAAGTCTATGGGGCCGGCGGGCCGCGCCCCCGCCCCTTATTCAAGCCGGAATTGCGAGCGCAATCCGGCTCGCAATTCCAGCTTGAATAAGCCGTGTGAACCGGGCCTAAGAAATGAAAGCTGAGCCCTGATTAGTTGCTATGGTCTCTGGTCGCTTTGAGCGGTTATTGGTTGCTATGAGCTCTGATTGGTTGCTATGGGCAACAAAAACAGTCCTACTGCTAGATAGTTTTCATACATAAGGATGGATGAATCATGGTTATTTTTCCTGTGTTATGTTTTTAGATCTAAATTCTCTGAAAAACCCTAGACCACCTCTTTAGCCCCTTCCCACTGCAGGAATTTTGTACATGTTGCGTTCGCTTTTGCTTTCCGCCATAACATTTTAATTATTTAGCCACATAAAGGCTTTTTCTCTTTAAAAGAACACTTTATGGCAAAACAATGTACTAGGACCCCCCCCCCCCCCAAAAAAAAGAGAAAAAAATTAAATTGTGGAGTTAAAACGAATGCAATGGTGTTTTTTTTCCCCTTTTTTTTGACGATGGTAGAAAACTGTACTCTTCAGGTTGGTATGAATCCAGTTTATAGAGCTTTATATTTTACTACTTTTTTTTAAAAAACAGCTGTATTCTTTTTATTTATTTTGCAGAGCAATATCTGAGTCTAATAACTTTTTTTTTAATTTTTCGATCTAGTAAGCTGAAGTGTATTTTCTACGGAAGGTTTCTCACCATACTGTTTTCTAGAACCTGCTCTTCACAGCCAATTTCAAGCTTTCACTTCCTGTTTAGGCTGTGGGTGATTGTACAGCTTCAGGCTCCCACTTCCTGTTCAGGCTGTGGGTGGTTCTACAGCTTCAGGCTTCCACTTCCTGTTCAGGTTGGTTGCAGCTGTTTCTACAGCTTTAGGCTCTCACTTCCTGTGTAGGTTGTGGGTGGTTCTACAGCTTCAGGCTCCCTCTTCTTTTTCAGGCTGTGAGTGATTCTACTGTTTCAGGCTTCCACTTCCTGTTCAGGCTGTGGGTGGTTCTACAGCTTCAGGCTCCCTCTTCTTGTTTAGACTGCTGGTGGTTCTACAGCTTAAGGCTTCCACTTCCTGTTCAGGCTGTGGGTGATCCTACAGTTTCAGGCTTCCCCTTCAGGCTGTGGGCAGTTATACAGCTTCAGGCTCCCACTTCCTGTTCAGACTGCGGGTGGTTCTACAGCTTCAGGCTTCTACTTCCAGTTCAGGCTGTGGGTGATTCTACAGTTTCAGGCTTCCACTTTCTGTTCAGGCTGTGGGCAGGTATACAGCTGTGATAGACATTTTAGCTCTGCTATTCCTAGCTGATCTATTACATGGACAATGCTAACAGAAGGCTGTAAACAGTAGGGCAGAAGGCTACAGAACTCTAAAGGATTAAAATTTGTGAGTAAATTAGATAAGCAAGCTCCTGTGCTGCTGATAAGACACAGTAGGGAGTGAGTCACCATGGTTGGACAAGACAGCTGGAGCAATAAGAGCAGATAGAGATGGTTGGTAACCAAAATAACTTTTTGTACACAAACACGAGATACGATCTCCTCTAGCGCTTAAAGCAAAATCAGAACAGCAATGTACTTTGTAATAATCTCCATTTACCTTTGCCTACATGTTAAAGCTAAGCAATGTGGTAAGAAAACCTCTTTAATGATAAAAGGAAACAAGGGAGACCAAAGGCTCATTGGTTAATATCATGAGGAACGAATCCAATGGTCGGACACCACTGAGTGAATAGAAGAAGAATGTTCTGAAGCCAACGGGTGGTAAAATGAAGAGAAAGAGAAATGTATCCAACGTCTATCGAGTTGCACCACTGTACTCTAATTTGGTGCATTTACCCTAATTTGCAAGCAATACCAAAACCCTGCTACGATACTTCAAATTTTGATCCTTGATGAACCCTTGGTCGGGGGGTATTTTCCACTTCTGGCCCAATTAAAACATTTGAAACAGGGCTCCCACCTACCGTGTAGAATATTGCTGTCTTAGGGAATTTTGGGGCCCCTTCCGGGGCCAGAGTGAAGCTATCCCCACCTCTAAAATTGTCTTCGTACTTTTGCACCTTTGTTTTTTGCTCATGACATAAAATCCAAACACAGCAAAAATAAAATATAAAAATGTATGTTATCAAATAAAATATAATACGATTACATGACCATATGGCAGTACGCTGGGTCTTACCTCATTGTCCGTGCCAACATCCAGCAGAACAGGCAGACATTGCTGGGGGTGTACTCCCCCACAGGCGGTGTAGAGGGCCAACTTTCCCACTGGAATTCCCATCCCATAACTTCCCAGGTCACCAAGGCCTAGAATACGCTCACCATCCGTCACCACAATTGCCTGCAAAAGACGTCACCATTTAGTAATAAGAATATGAACTCATTTAAATACAACCCAAAAAACTAAATTTTTAGAATTAAAGGGGACTTTCCCAACTCCCAAAGCCTTTTTTTTTTCTATATTGGGTAAAACCCCTTTTGAGCAATTTTTGGGTGTAAATAACTGTCGTACCCAGAACTAGGCGCATTTTAGCCGGGACCACACATTTTAATGGCCTAAAAACCCTCCCTAACGAAATCCCAGGGCCAAACACATCATTACAAGTGTTAAAATTTAGGGTTTATGTTACATATTGTAGGTTGAAAAAAAAAACACGTGTCCATCAAGTTCAACCAAGGGTGGGGGGAAAAAGTGGGTAAGGGAGGAAAACAAGGGCTTCAACCCACCTCACCACTGGTTAAGCCCGAAACCCCCAAGAAGAAGCAATCTGCTCCCGGGGAGACCCCATCTCGACCCCAAGCCTCCACCCCCAGGGTCCAGAATTTTTTAGCATTACGTTTAAAGTCTTTTGTTTTAGGTAGGTATCTAAGCCTTTTTTGAATCTCCCAAATGTTCCTGCGTGACAGCTCCTCAGGGGGGTATTCCCCCAAATTTTTTAAACGGGTTCTCCATTGAAGAACGCCTTCCCCTCGGGAGACTGAATTTTTTCCTTCCCCAAGCCGAAGGGAAGCCCCCCTTTCTTTTTGAGGGGCTTTATTTTGAAATAATTTTGCCCCCCATACTTTTTGTGGGGACCTTTTATTAAATTAATAAATGTCCCCCCAAGCCCTAGTCCAAGACTAAATAATTTTAAATTTCTACTAACCCTCCTCATAACTAAGTTTCTCCTTTCCCCCTTTTATAATTTTGGGTTTTTGCTCCCCTTTGCACTCCTCTAGCTCCATTCTTCCTTCTATAAACTGGGCCCCAGAATTTTGAACACAGTTTCCCAAGTGAGGTCCACCAATCCCTTTAAATACAGGGGGAAAAAAAAAAAGAATGACACCCTTTGTTTTTTGGGGATCCATGCCTTTTTTTAATTACACCCAATATCTTACTTGCCCTAGAGGCAGTTTGATTGACATTGAAATGCGTTTGAGTCCCATTCTACAAGAACGGCCGAGATCTTTTTCAACAAGCAATTTTCCGAAATTTTTCTCCCCCTAGGACCAAAAGATTCCCGAAAATTTTTTTACCCAGATGCAAACCTTACATTTTTTTCCACATTTAACCCCATTTGCCAAATTGGGTGCCCCCAACACCTCAATGGTCCAGGGCTGGGTTTTCAATTTATGACATCTTCCCTAATTTTCACTACCCGCATAGTTTTGTTGTCATCTGCAAAAAAGAAACCGGCATCACCCCCAAATCTTAATAAATACATTAAAAGAGAGGACCCAATACTGAGCCCTGCGGCACACCACCCAACCCGGGGGCCCAAACCGATAAGTCATTTACCCCACTTCTGTACAATCCACCCTTTTTTTTAATCCAAATACACATTTTTATCTCTAACCCAAGGATTCAAATTTACCAAACAAACTTTTAGGGGGACAGTGTCAAACGCCTTTGAATCATGTCTTTAATGAAAAAGCTAGCGCCTCCGTGCGGATGTCCCCTCGATAGGGGCATTACATAAATCTATGTGCCGCGATTTCGCAAATTTGGTAAGTATGTAATGCCCCTATCAAAGAACATCGGCACGGAGGTGCATAGCTTATCTTTACAAGTATTTGAAAGCCCAACACAATACATTGAAATGTGCTATGCTCCTCAATAGGGAAACCCCCTTAGGAGACGCACAGCGCAAAAAATTTTATGGGCGCTTAGTTTACTATAAAGGTATCCGAACGCCAATTTTTGATAGGGTCGACTTTCTGGCGCATTTTTACACTTTTAATGAAACCCAAAACTGACGTAGCACCCCCAAATTTTTGGACATTTCCCAAATGGGTACCAGGGCTTCCAGGCAATCAGCAGTAGGGGTGTAAGGCGGCGCCATTTTCTATGCATCCTGTATGACCTCCTTATTTTTGTGCTGTTGTTTGAGGGGTTCAGTCTACCAAGTGCTTGTGTGTGTATTTGCGTCACATACATAAAGAGCCATGATCACTGTGACAAAGCTTGGTATGAACTGGCATTCTGATTAAAGACATAGGGACATTCCCAAAATTGGGGGCATCGGCATTTTTAGGGCATTTTAAACAGTGTAAAGTGCGCCTGAAGTCCGATCTCTCAAAAATCTGCCCCGGTAAACCTTTCATAGTCAACCAATCGCCTAAAAAGGGGTACAGTTAGTGTATGAAATGCGCCGACCAAGGCGCATTGCATTATGGAGGCGCATAACGTAGCATTACTGGCGTATGTAATGCGTCCCGATAGGTGCATTGCATTATGGAGGCACACAGCGTATCATTGCTACTAATGAATCACCTTTTTTAGTTTTGGGAGTTTTTAGTTTTGGTATATTAAAGGGGTTTTTCTCCTACAATGATTTGGGTTTTAAAAAAAGATCTTTAAAAAACAAGCAGCTTTGCAATATAGTTGTGACGAAAAAACCATCCCCCGCCCAATTGAGGGACACCCTACTTGGGGGGTATCTCGCGTTGCGCTGCCCCCTAGGGGGGCACAAGGTCACCAGATACGTTTTCCCCGTTAACCCCTGTCCACCTGGCACAGGGGGGACAAAAATGCGCCACCATTCTCTCGTTTAGTTATAAGACCGGTCCGTTACCGACTTTTTAAACAGGGGGCAGGAACCAACCCTTGGTAGCTATATACTATAGACCAAAGGTTAGGCGGTTTAGGCCCCATGACAAAACAACAACTCAATTAAAGTTTTTAAATTTTAAATTTGCCTTGAAGGCACACTTAAAAAGGGAAAATAAAAAGAATGAAATATATAAGTAAAATCAGAGGTGCACAACAATTATGGATTTCAGACAGAGGCATTAAAATAGTCAAATTACCTTTTTTTGCTTGGTTTTGGGCCACATGGAGGGCTTATGTGGGCCCGGGTGCTGTTATGGATGCTCCTGAAATGCCTTAGGGGCCCCCCCTCCTAATCAAACCCAGAGCCAAAACCCCGGCTCCTCTTAATCTGTGTGGGGCAGCCCATTTGGCCCCCCTACACACCCCCCGGACGGGGCCCAAAAACTCCCCCCACTCAGTCCTGCAGTTTTTTGAACAAACACAAAAATGGATTATAACCGCAGGGCATTTGGCCAAACCGGCCCCGGGACACCATCAGAACCGGGTGGACACCCCCACCCTGATAAGAACACCCTACTTATGGGGGTTCCCGGGGGCCCCGGTTTTGGATATCTCATCCCCATGCGCCTTGGGAACCTGGAAAAAGGGCCTGTGCGTGGGGGGATTCGATAATTTTTAGATATGAACCGCCATGCACCCTTAGAGCTGGTCGCCTATAAATCGATATGAAAACAACCCGACTGGGTGGTTGATGAAGCCCCTTTTAAGCTTGGGGGTTTGACTACATTTGTTCAGGCAAATTTAAGGAAAGGAGATTCTTTTTAGGGATCCAATGTCCTTCGTTCCAACCCTCCTAACCAAAAGCATTACAATGGGCTTAATTAATGTGTAAATGACTTTCCTGGCTGGGGGGAGTTGATATCTGACTGATACGGAATTGGGGATGAAGTCATATATTGGAGTGGATTCTCCTCACAATGTTCATTACAAATGTCCTACTGATTTTGAGCTAGCCCTGTTAGTAGTACTACATCAGCTGCTCAAATCTCTATACCATGGACCTGTTGATCTTTATCTCACTGGCTGTCAGGTCCGATGACTCATCACCTTCAGAATACAGGTCAGAGCACAGAGCCCCCTCCTGCACAGAATGCTTCTGTAGTGGAGGGAGGGGGAGTGAGGACTCTGGCCCTTTTGTTCCATGCGCCTGGATTAACCTGTGTTGGGCCCCTTCCTCCTGCTCTCTACACAGATTGAGCAGAGATGAGGCTTTATCAATAGATGTGACAGCAGTGACCCTGTGTGTTATATAATCATGATGTGTTGTGAGCTGTAACTATAATAATACATACAGATCAGGGGGCATATGAACAGTTCATGCTCTGCTGTACTAGTGACACAATCCTGATATATAACACTTCACAGCTGCCCTTGTCCCGTTCTGACAGGGTTGTTTGTTGCTGGAGATGTGGGGATATGTAAGCTAAGCAGAGGGTAAAAGGAACACTTGCATCCCTCTGTTCTGCAATTAGCAATCACAGACCTCTCCACACTCATAGATCAGCCCTAATACAGCTGATCAGATGCCTGCAGAAGATCTAGGCAGGCACACACAGGGTTAACTCTGGCAGCAATCCCCCTGCCCCCCCCTGCTTTTATAGAAGTTACAGAGGAGAGCTCCCTGTGTGCTGAGGGGAGGGGGGGAAGAGGAGGATAAGAGGCAGAGAAAAAGCACGCCCCTCAATTCAAAGATCCTTTGCTTCTAAAAACATTGATGTGGGCTGAAAGCTTGTAATGAGACAACTCCTTTAGTTCATTTATATCGAGAATATGGTGTCAAAAGTTTTTTTGGGCGCGAAATACACCAAAAGTATGGCACATTTGTATTGAGACATGTCGCCCATACAGCGTAAGGCTGTTCAGCATCATAAGCATTTTTAGGCTAAATATGGCCCCACTGGAAAAGTGTATACATGCTAGAAAATACATGGTGTTATTACAATAAAATGCACTTGGGAGACTCAGGGCTGGGACAACATGTAGGCGAAGGTAGGTGACCGCTTAGAGCACCACTTCATCTCAGGCAGAAAATGGGGCCACATGGAGGCATGGAATGGGCTGAATTTCCCATTGAGGGGCGCTATATGCCTTATTTGCCCAGGGCACCACAATACCTTGGGCCAGTCCTGGGTAGACTATATGCGTAGCCAGGATGACAGTGAATAAGATACTTCTGGGAAAAGAGTTGAACTCTCCAGCGCCATCTATTGAATGTAGAAATCTTCAAGTCACTGAGACTCACTGTGAAAAGGATTCAAGCTATGCGTTTTGTCCATCTGCAGACGGCTGTTTCGGGGTGTTTGCCCCTCATCAGTGCAGAGTAGAACTTACTGGCTGCCTAGGTGAGAAGCATTGAGTGGTGAGGTATCTCAGTGGGAGAAGCACCATGTTGGCATGTCGATAATTATCGTCTTTCACACTGAGTATTTGAATAGGCTTATGGGAAGAGAGCTGAACTCTCCAGCGCCATCTACTGGATGTGCTTTCCCCTAATGAGATACCTCATCCCATCTGAGCCACCTTCAACGCCTCTCAACCAAACCAGCCAGAAAGTTCTACTCTGCACTGATGATGGGCAACACCCTGAAACAGCTGTGTGCAGATGGACAAAACGGACATGGCTTGAATCCCTTTCACATTGCAAGGATCAGGGAGTTAGATGTGACTTCAGGATTGTTACATCCAATAGACGGCTGGAGAGTTTAACTCTCTTCCCATAAGCCTTTTGAAATATTCAAATACCCAGTGAAGTGTAAAAGGCGATACATTTTCACACACCAACATGGTGCTTCTCACCAATATGATACCCCTTCTGAGTGGATAAGATAGACTGTATATGGTTACTTTTGAGTGCACATGGTGCAAATATTGTAGTGCATAAGATATATAGTGTCATAGGAGAGTGTAGAGGTTAGACTACGTATGGTGTCATTATAAAAGAGTGTAGAGGTTAGACTATGTACCGTGTCATTATAGGAGAGTGTAGAGGTTAGGCTACGTATGGTGTCATTAAGGAAGAGTGCAGAGGTTAGACTACGTATGGTGTCATTATAGGAGAGTGCAGAGGTTAGACTACGTATGGTGTCATTATAAGAGAGTGCAGAGGTTAGACTACGTATGGTGTCATTATAGGAGAGTGTAGAGGTTAGGCTACGTATGCGGTAATTATAGGAGAGTGTAGAGGTTAGGCTACGTATGGTGTCATAGGAGAGTGTAGAGGTTAGGCTACGTATGGTATCATTATAGGAGAGTATAGAGGTTAGACTACGTATGGTATCATTATAAGAGAGTGTAGAGGTTAGGCTACGTATGGTGTCATTATAGGAGAGTGTAGAGGTTAAGCTACGTATGGCATCATTATAGGAGAGTATAGTGGTTAGACTACGTATGGTATCATTATAAGAGTGTAGATGTTAGGCTACTTATGGTGTCATTATAGGAGAGTGTAGAGGTTACACTACGTATGGTGTCATTATAGGAAAGTGCATGTGCAGACTCCTCAGTGGAAGACGATTTCAATGGAGTGTGCTGGACGGACATGTCTACTTCTAAGGCCATGTTCACACGGCTTAAAATGGGCTGTATTTCGGTCTGTAATTACGCGCCGAAGTGCGCAAATTACGGGCTGAAAACAGCCCATTCATTACGGTAATCCACAGTTCTCATAGAGAACTATGGATTAAGTCTCCTCTCCCTGCTCGGCGAATACGCTGAAGGGGGGAGAGAATTGACATGTCATTTTCTAGCGGCGTATACGCTCCGCTAGCAATGATTGTCTATGGGCCGGCGAGATGCTGGCCCCCTGCTCACTCCCCTGCTCCCGCCCCGCCCCCGGCCACATGGCGTAACTGCGGGGCGTAATTACGTCCTGCAGTTAACCCGTGTGAACATAGCCTTAGTTCCACTGAAGAGTCTGCACATACAGCAGATGAAAAGCGTATGGCTTTTTGTATTCTTGGATATGAATTAATCATTTTCTTGACCATTGACCAAATAGGGCATTTTTTAGGGGTTTATAAGCTGCCAGTGTTGTGGACTCCAAGATATATGACAAATATGGACCAGCGTGTATTAAAGGACGTTTTCTTTATTGGAAAATTCTATACATATAGGTGATGCAGTAAAACAGGCAGGTAAACGCAGACGTTTCAGACAGCACTCTGTCCTTGTTCACAAGGTCCATATTTTTTATATATCTTGGGAGTTTCTAGAGGCTTGGAAGCCGTGGGCCTGCTAAGGACACTTACATGGGACTGCAATAACTATCCAGCTGAGAAGTAGGATGAGCCTATTTAGTCGTATATTTGTTTTTGTATGTGCCAGTTTTGTGGGGTCGCCCTTATTGGGGTGAGTGCTCCCCTAAGGGAGAGGGTAAGGATTTGAGGACAGAACTCCCACTTCCTCTACGCCCAGAAGTTGGATATCATACAACTACACTCGTGAATCCTCTATTTGATACTGTATTGTCTCTTGTATAGGACATAAGGAATTCGGAGAGGTTCCTAATTGTGGCTTATTGGCACCCCTTTGGAATTAGATAGATTCTCAATATGCCCAAGGTAATATATTTTTATACTACTGCGGTTTAAGAATTGATTTGGATAAAATTTTGTAACATACAGAGTAAAAGTTAAGTTTTAGTGGTGCCATCATTCTGTGACCTTTGTAATATTTATTACTCCCCAACTATTTAATGTATTTTCAGTGAGTTATTATTAGGGTGTACATGGTAGACTATGTAGAGTGCCATTATGTACACATCATGGACACTCTAATAATGACACCGCATCGTGTAAGCCCTCCTGTAATGGCACCATATAAAGTCAATCCTGTGTACCCTAATAAAGGCACCATATATACTCTACCATGTACACCCTAATAAAGGCACCATATATACTCTACCATTTACACCCTACTAATGGCTCCATATATACTCTACCATGTACACCCTAATAATGGCACCATATATACTCTACTATGTACAACCTAATAATGGCACCATATATACTCTACCATGAACACCCTACTCAGGGCACCATATCATTGTAGGCTATAGTTTATCTTGAAGAGATGGGTTTTCAGGTTGTCTTTGAAACTAGTAAAGGTGGGGAACAGTCTGATTTGTTGTGGTAGTTACTTCCAGACTATGGGGGAAGCACGGGAGAAGTCTTGGAGACGGTTGTGTGAGGTGTTAACAAGAGGAGAGCAGAAGAGAGGGTCCTGCGAGGAGTGAAGATTGTGTGAGGGAAGGTATTGTAAGATTAGGGCGGAGATGTGTGTGTGTGTGTGGGGGGGGAGGGAGTGGAGGTTATGGAGAGCCTTGTAGGACCTGGTTAGTAACTTGAACTAAATTCACTGGGCAGTAGCAAAAGTCAGCAGAGTAGCGAGGAGAGAGGGGTATCAGACAGGCAGCGGAGTTGAGGATGAAGTGAAGAGGAGCAAGAAAGTGCTAGATGGGAGGCCGCTGAGAAGAGTGTTGAAGTAATCCAGGTGGGAGATGATAAGGCCATGAACCAGCAATTTTTTGAAGTCAAAGTCAAGAAAGGAGCGGATTTGGGAAATATTTTTCAGGTGGAGGCGGCCGGAGGTTTTTCAGGGCATGGATGTGCAGTGTGAAAGACAGGGCAGAGTCAAGGGTTATCCCAAGGCAGTGGTCTTGTGGCACTGGGGAGAATGTGAAGCCATTGTGTCAGGACTGCACTACTGGCCCTTTAAGGTTAGTTTGTTGAAGCCCCAGCCAGGATTCGGCTTGGTGCTTAGTGGGTTAAGCACTTGAGCTAAACAATGGCTGGGGCGGGAGATTTAAACCTCTCCCCGTCTGCCTGGCCCTGCTGGTGATTGCTTCTGTGTCCTATTCTGTTTGTGCTCTGCTGTGTCGATTTTGCTGGTTCTTGGATTTTGGCTTGTCTTTCTGGTTGCTCTCCGGCCTCGTCCTTTGGTACTGCATGTGTGCTCCTGGTGTGGCCTCGGCCCATCTGACCATTCTCTATTTGTTGTAGGTTTGCGTCTGTTTCACCGTTTGTCTTCTGTTTAACCTTATGTCTGTTTGTCACCCATTTATAACAGAATTGTTCAGGAAGAGGTTCGAGTGTGGGGTCGCCCTTTTCGGGGCGTTTGTTCTGCCTAGGCAGGGCAAGTCAGGGTGAGGTTAGGGCGTACCTTACAAATGGACAGTGATAGATTAGTTAGATGAAGAGGTGGAGAGGGACGAGGGAAAGATAATGAACTCAGTTTTCTACATATGGAATTTGAGAAAGCAGGAGAAGGAAGATATGGATGATAGACACTATGGGATCCTACAAAGCAGAGAGTTGACCTCTGGGCCAGAAATGAAGGTTTGAGTGTTGTCAGCACAGAAGTGGTACTGCAAGCCATATGATTCTAGAAGTTCACTGAGGCCAAAAGGTATAAAGAGAGAAGAGTAGTGGGCCCTGGACTGACCCCTGTGGGACACCAACTGAAAGAGGGCGAGAGGAGTAGGTGGCATAAAAAAAGAGAGAGATAGTGAACGTTCAATTGGAGAGGTAAAAGGTGATCCAGGAGAGAGCCAAGTCTGTGATGCAGAGTAATGAGAGGATTTGTAAGATTAGTAGAGGTGCAGTGATATCCGTCTCCTCCAGGACCCATACACAGTAGGGTTAGCAGAGGTGCAGTGACATCCGTCTGCTCTGGGGCCCCATATACAGTAGAGTTAGCAGAGGTGCAGTAACATCCGTCTCCTCCGGGGACCCATACGCACTAGGGTTAGCAGAGGTGCAGTGACATCCATCTGCTCGGGGCCCCATATATAGTAGGGTTAGCAGAGGTGAAGTGACCTCCATCTACTCCGGAGGCCTCATAACAGCGGTTTAAACAGGAGGTGCAGTGACATTCGTCTGCTCCGGGGCCCAAAACACAGTAGGGGTTTGCGAGGTGCAGTGACATCCGTCTGCTCCGGGCCCATACGCGAGTAGGGCTAGAGGGTCAGTGATATCCGCTGCTCTGGGGCCCCATACACAGTAGGGTTAGCAGAGGTGCAGTGATATCCTTGCTCCGGGGCCTCTTTCCAGTAGGGTTAGCAGAGGTGCAGTGACATCCATCTGCTCTGGGGCCCATACACAGTAGGATTAGCAGCGGTGCAGTGACATCCGTCTGCTCTGGGGCCCCATACACAGTAGGGTTAGCAGAGATGCAGTGACATCCATCTGCTCTGGGGCCCCATACACAACAGTTGTCCTGAGAGCCGACAATTAACCCTTTTTGCAACTCTGATAAATCATCCGTTTTACCCATGACTGCAACATGGTATATGTTTGCAGACAGCCTATCACACACCATATATACCCACCAAGCCAGCGCAGCACACTTCCTTCATAAGCCTTTACGCCCACCAACAAAGAAAGTAAAAGTGGTCACAATAATGTGCCTGGACTGTGTATATACAGTGATGTGTATTGTTTTTACAAGGCTGTGTGTGCTGCCTTTATACTATAATTGTGCACATATATGTGGTAGTTAATGTTGTTTGCTTTATCGTACTATTATAGGATGTAGAATTACATAAATGTGTTCAAAGTATGAACACGATATTAATGAGACCTTTCTGACTCTACATTATAGGACGCTCATTTTTATTTAAAGGTCACCTTTGATTCGTTCACTCAGTGGCTCTCTATACAAACTCTTGAGATCTGTATAAGTAAAAGTGTCTTCAGCCAAGGATTAAATCAAAATTCCCCAAAAAAAATTAAAACAAACTTTTTGAAACGAATAAAATGTAAAAACCTTTTTTTCCCTTTGAGAAAGAAATAACTTCTTTAGTAAAAGTAAAATTTTAATAAAAAATTTTCCTTTAAAAGTTTTTTATAATAAACTAATAAAATAGGGGGTCTATTAAAGGGGTTTCTTCTAAAAACTGGCCATTAAAAGTATTCATTAAGCCCTTGAAAGAAAATTTAAAAACCCCCAAACTTAATATCCTCAGAAAAAGGTTTACAAATTTGCTTTGGGGGTAAAAGGATTTCTAATTTACGGGGAACCAAGAAAAAAGAAAAATTTTAAAATGTTTTTAAAGTATTTCTTTTTGTTCAGGTCCAGAATAAAATTTACAATATTGGACAGATATAATTTAAAATGCCCCCTAGTAAAATAAATTTTTGTATATTTTTTGAGGGGTTAAAATTTAAAAATTACTGCCCTTGTAAAGAAATAACTATTTTAAAATCCCCCTATTAAAAGAATATAATCTTAATCTGCCCCCATGAAAGATATAACTACTATAATACTGCCCCTTGTAAAAGAAAAAACTACTAAAAATATCCCCCTATGTACAAAAATATAATATTTAAAAAATTCCCTATGTAAAAGAATATAATACTATAATATGCCCCTATGTAAAAAGAATATTACTAAATACTGCCTCTATGTCAAGATATACTATAAATATTTCCCCCTTTGTACAAAAATATAATCTATAATATGCCCCTTATGTAAAAAATTAACTACTATAATATTTTTCCTATGTACAGAATTAATACTATAATATTGCCCCCCTATGTAAAAAATAAAATACTATAATTGCTCCTATTTTTAAAAAATTAATACTTAATCTCCCCTCATGTAAAAGAATAAACTACTATAATTACTCCCCCTATGTAAAAGAAATAAATATATAATACTGCTCCTTTTGTACAAGAATATAACTACTATAATATCCCTTTTATGTAAAAAAAATATAATATTTTTAAACGCCCCAAATGTAAAAAATTTAAACTATCTAATTAATCCCCCCTGTCAAGAATTTAAATATAATATGCCCTGGTCAAAAATTTTAAAAACTACTAAATACTGCCCCCTTGTACAAAAATATAAAAATTTTTAATACCCCTTGTACAAAAATAAAAAACTCTTAATACGGGCCCTATGTAAAAAGAATATAAATATAATATGCCCCCCATGTAAAGGATAAAATACTATAAATTGCCCTATGTACAAGAATTAACTACTTAATTCTGCCCTTGTAAAGAAATATTATATAATACGCCTCCCTATGTACAAAAAATAAAATAAAATTTATCCCCCTTTTGACAAAATATAATACTATAATACTCCCCTATGACAAAATTTAAAAAATTTCTTTTAAAAGCTTTTGTAAAGAAAAAAAAAAGCTTAATTAAAAGAAAAAAATAAATTTCCCCAAGTAAAAGTTTTAAACACTTTAATTAAAATGTAAAGTTTTAAACCCCTTTTTTATGTCCTCTGGTACAAGAATAAAAACTACTAATATGCCCCTATGTACAAGAATATAACTATTTAAAATACTACCCATTGTACAAAAATTAATATTAAATACTGCCCCCTATGTACAAAAATATAATATATAAAATACCCCCTTTTGTGTCCAAAAATAAACTACTATAACCCCCATTTGTAAAAAATTTTAAAAATTTAATATAATACTGCCCCCTGTAAAGGGTTAAAAATTCTAAATTATTTCCTATGTCAAAAATTTAAAAACTATATAATATCCCCTTGTACAAGAATATAATTTATAATCTGCCCCCTAGTACAAGTTATAATTTAATACTCCCCTTTGTAAAGAATATAACTAAATAATCTGCCCCTTTTTAAAAATATAATATTTAAAATTTGCCCCCCTTGAAAAAGATTAATACTATAATACTGCCCCCTTTGTACAAAAAATTAAAACTACTTAATCGGGCCCCTATTTTCAAAAATAAAATATAAAATACTGCACCTTTTTACAAGAATATAATACTTAATCTGTCCTAGTAAAAAAATAACTACATAATACTCCCCCTATGTAAAAAATATAACTCTATAATACTGCCCTATGTACAAGAATATAAATATAATTAGGGCCCCATGTCAAAGAATTTAATTCTATAAAAATGCCCCCTTGTACAGAATAAATATTAATACTGCCTCCTATGTAAAAGTAAACTATATAATACTGCCCTATGTACAAGAATATAACTCTATAATACGCCCCTATGTAAAAGAAAAAACTCTAAAATACTCTCCTTGTAAAAGAATATAATTATAATACCCCCCTATGTCAAAAAATATAACTACAAAATACTACCCCTTGTACAAAAATTTTAAACAAATTAAATACTGCCCTAGTACAAGAAATTAAATACTATAATACTGCCCCTATGTAAAGAATAAAATTTATATAAATGGCCCATGACGTTAATCTTAATCTGCAATGCCCCAAAACTTCCGCTAGTAGCGGTCCCGTTTCAAACCCGTTGGGGGGGGAGACGTCTCAAAAATTTTTTAAAAAAAGCTTTTTTGGAAATTCTTTAAAACATTTGTGTTTTTAAAGAAGGGGGACCTCATTGCTAAATTCAGTCCCCTTCACCCCCCGCCGACCGTTTCGGGGAAAAAAATCTTTTTTTGGGGGATTGGGGTGTGTGGGGGCCCAAAATGAAAAGAAGATTTAAATTCCCGGGGTTTTAATTGGATAATAAAAAAACACAAAGATTGCTGTTTCAGAATGAAGCGCAAAGAGATGCCAAGGCATCATAAAAAAAAAGTGGGTGATCGTAATAAAAAAAAATTAAAATTTTAAAAAACAACAATGTATAAATTTTCAGGGTTTTACAGAATCTATGTCAAGTATGAGTGATGTACTTAATTATGTTATTTTTCGGCTGAGAGAAAGCGTAAACAAATAAGTGAGTTTCACAAATTTTTTTTTTGCAATATCTTTTAATGCAGTTGAGACAAAAAAAAATGGGTTTACAATAATGCAAAAAATTTTTTGTCTGTCGATCCCCCTTGAAAAAATAAATTTATGCTTTTTTAGATTTTTTGATTTAAGTATCTTTTTTTAAATAAAATTACCATAAAATTACCAAAAACAATTTCCATTAATATATGCTGGGTGAAAAATAAAGTGTGAAAAGGGGGTTTAATATTGGAAATTTTTTGTGATGTCTTGTTTAGTGTTAAACCTAATGGAATTTTGTGGCAAGAGGAAAAACACCAAGTTTTCTTTGGGAAAAATTTTTTGTGTAAGTCGCCTCTTTTTTTTGATGCCACTTTTTCCCAAAGCCAAAAACTGAAAAACCCGTTAAATATTTTTTGTTGTCAAAAAGTGTTTGGATCGCCGAGCCTTAAATGAACAGGTTTCAATGTCGAAAAATGTGGCGTATCCTCACTTTATGGGTCCAGAAGTACAGCCAATATTGTATTATAATTTTTAACTAATGGGTATACGAAAAAATTTGTGTTGCAATTAATTGTTGGAAATATTAAATTTTGTTTTGTAAAGAGCAGAACTGTTGTGTTTTTCTCAAGTAATGGTTTTCAGTGCAAATGGGGTTTTCCGAACCAAAAAATCCCCTTTCATCCCCAACCCCGGGTTTTAATAGCCCTTTCTGGAGTTAATAAACTAGGGGACAATATTGAATTGAGATTGGGGGCCCTACGGGAGACAAATCTGACATTATGCATTAATGTTTCTTTTACTGTTGAAAAATTAAACAATAGGGGTTTTAGGGTTTTCTTGCCCAATTTTAACTATATCAGAAAATTTTTCTGCTAATCTCGTCCCTGAAATGTGATATGATTTTCTTTCCCAAAGTTTTATTTTTTCTTTTTTTTTGAAATTAAAACTTTAAAACTGTTGTCCTCCGATTTTATCAATTTTTTTAAACCCGTTTTTGCTTTAAAAGTTTTGGGCTTGTTTTTTGCCCCTTTTTTTAAAAAACTAGAAAAATTTGTCTTAAAAATTTAAATTGTAAAATTTGGGTTGACTATTTGTGGGGGTTTTTTTGAGTAAAAAACATTTCCCCAAAAAGGGCCCAGGTTTTAAAAATTTCGTGTTTGGGATGGAAGGTTTTTGGGTTTCCCCAATTTTGGAAAAATTTTTTGGCTTTTAGGTTTTTTTGTGGGATCCCAAGGTTACGGAAAGTCCGGTGCGGGAAAAAAAGTAATTAGTTTTTAAACGTCTAAAAAAATCTATGGGACTTTAATTTGCTTATTACTAGTGAAACGAAAAATTCAAAAGAGTTGTCGTTAAAGAATTGAAAAACCCTCAGGGACCAATCTTGGTCCTGCCCGGGCCCAAAACAACAGGTCGTCTATAATCTCCCATTTACCAAAAGATGTGGTCAGAAAAGGGACATTTGGCATCGAAAAAGAAAATTTAAAATCTCTTCAAAGACTGCCCTTAAACCCCCGGTAACGAGGGGGAAACCCTGGCCCCTTTGAAGCACCGCATTTCTTTTAAAAAAAACTCCATTAAACTTTAAAAAAAATTAAAGGTTGAAAAAAGAAAATTAAAACTGCTATGATGAGGGAATTCTTGTTTTATTTTTTAAAAAAAGGGAAGTATATTTTAGATAAAATCTGCGAAAGGGGCAATTATAGCCTGATTATGCCGGGATTGAGGGGTTAGGCTCTCGACGTCGGCCAAGAAAGCCTATATGCCTTTGGGGGAAATTGTTTAAACCCATTACTGGGGCCCAAGTTGTTTTGTGTTTGGGGTTTACCCAGGGGATTTTGAAACTTTAGGGTTAAATTTTGGGGTTTTTGCCCCATCGCCCCAGGTGCTATTTATTGGGGCCAATACCTGGGGGAATTGGGTGGGAAAAAGGTGGTGGGAAAAAATTTTCTTATGAAATTTTTGGTTTAGTGGGGTGTTATATGGGAAGGGTTTGGGTTGTCCGGGTATCTTTTTTATCAGCTAGTCCCTTTGAGGGAAGTACCCCTTGTTGCACCCCTGTTTGCAAGATTTTACTTAAATTGTGAAAAAATTTGGAAAGGGATCTAGGGTTTTAAAAGGGAAAATATAGGTTTTCTTGGTCTAAATACCTGAAAAATTGATTCCCTATAAAAATCCAGATCCAATATAAAAAAAAAAAAAAAAACCCCCCTTTTTTATCTCCCACTACGTTATAGTGAGATCAAAATTCTCCTGCAATTCATGTAACGCTATTTTCTTAATTTTTAGTAAATTTTTAGGTTTGTTGGTTTACGTAGGGGTTTCTTTGTTTTTTAAATTTAAAAACAAAGATTTCTTCTACTCTGTCTTGAAAATAAATCTAAATTTAAATTTGGCCTTGATTTAATGGGGTAAAAAGCCCTTTTTTTTTTAAAATGAAAAAAGAGGGAGGGGAAAACCCGAGGGAGTCACATTTTTAATTGCCATTATCAGCTTCCCCTTTGCAGATCTCTCAGGGGGGACGTTTACTTTTGAGTTCTTGAAATTTTGGGTTTTTCAGCATCTTTTTTTGTTGCAATTTTTCCCCAAGGGAAAATGACAGTGCCCTCTGTTTTTGGGATTTTTTGCAAAAATGGTTGTTTAAAAGGTTTAACTTGTTGGCAAACCTGTTAACATCAGGGGCGTTTTCATAATTTTTGGAAATCATAGGGCGGGAAAAAACCCCCGCCCCCTTAGTTGTTTTTTTTTAGTGGTTTTGAGAGATGATTTTTGTGGAGGGGTTTAAATTATAGGGGGGGGGAAAGACTCCTGGTTCTCCGTGATCCCAAAAGGTTTTCTGGATTTCGATTTTTGTTTCCCTCCCCCCCCAAAGTTAAAAAACCCGTTTTTTGCTTGGATGTTTGCCTTTGAACTTTTTTACCTCCTCAAACCACCCCCTGTCGGGGGGAATGTTTTCGACTGGTCCCCCTGATGTTTTTTTAAATCTTTACTTCTCTTTGGGGGATGAACATACGGGGGCTTTCCTCTTTTGAGCCCTCAAAAAGGTTGGCTGGATGCCCGTTCTGTAGAGGTGTAAATTCACTGAAGCTGACACTTCTTTTGTTTTTTGTGATTGTCCTGATCGATATCTTTGTGTAAAGGGTAGATTGGGATATCTTTATTACTTTTTTCCCGTGTAGACACTATTCATAGGGGTTGTTTCCCGGAAAATTTTCCCCCTGAAATTTCCCCTTGTTTGATGGGAAAAAAAGGGTTTTTTTAGGGTTTTTTTATTTCAGAATTCATTTTATCCCCGCATAGTTTTTAGGCGGGGTCCCTTTGGGGAGGGATTTTGTTCAAGCTGTTTTAGCAGTGGCGATTTTCCCGGTTTTTAGCTCCCCCAAAAGTTTTTTTTTTCATCACCCAAACAGGCCCCTCAAAATCCACCCAAAAGGGATCGGAAAAAAACAATCATTTTCCATTTTGGGTTTTAAAAAATTTCCCCGGGTATTTCTGTTTGGGGGGGAGCCTTTTTGATTTTTTTAAAAACCCCGGGGGCACCATGGTTTTTTCGTATAAAATTTGGGTTGGGAATAGTCAGAAACCCACCATGGAAAAAAAAAAAAAAATAATTTTTTTGAAGTAAATCTTTTCACATTCGTACGAAGGGTTTTTTAGCAGGGCAATTTTCTGATATAGTTAAAATTGTCAAGAGCATATAACATTATTGTTTTTTTAAATTAAAAAGTAAAAAAAAACATTAATGCATTTAAAGTCAGATTTGTCTCCGTAGGGCCCCCAAATTTAATTCAAAATTGTCCCCCAGTTTTAAATTAAAACCCGAAAGGGCTTTTAATTTCTCGTGGTTGGAAAGTCAAGGGATTTTTTTTTTTTTGGGTTTCGGACCCTTTCCAAATTTTCATGATTTTGCCATTTCGTTGGGGAAAAAAACAACAGGGTTTTTTTTCGGGTTTAAAACCCAAAAACAAGTTTTAAAATTTTCAACCCTATTAATTGCAAAAGCAAATTTGTCGTATTTAACCCCATTAGTTGCAAAAATTTTTGAAAGTACAATTTTGTGGGGGTGTACTTCCTTTGGGCCCCTCAAAGTGAGGGGTACGCCGGGCACTTGTCTGATTCAAAATTTAAAACCCTTTTTTCATTTAAGGCATCGGGGGATCCAAACACTTTTTTTGACACACACAAAGGTGGGCTTAAACGGGTTTTTCAGGGGGGTTTGGGATTGGGAAAAGTCGGTTGCGATCTATAAGGGGAGGCGACCTTCACAAAAAAATTTTTGCAATTTAAGCTTGGGGGATTTTCCTTTTTGCCACAAGAAACCCTTAGGTCTTAAAAACTCAAACCAAAGGGCATCAAATAATTTTTTTTTAAAAAAAATATTAAAAATCCCTTTAATTAAAATTATCCTTTCCCCCAGCAGTATATTAGTGGAAATATTGTTTTTGGGTTTTTTTTTTGGTTTAAATTTTTTTTGAAAATTTCTTAATCTAAAAAGATCTAAAAAAGGGATAGGAAATTTTTAAATTTCAGCGGGAAAGACCAAAACAAATTTAATTTTTTCTTTTTTGGTACAAACCATTTTTTGTTTTTAAAACGCATTTTAAGTATTTTACATAAAAAATTAGTGAAATGCTCATTATTTTTTTTACCTTTTTCTCAGCCCTTTAAAATATTTAATTAATTTTAAGTTCGATTTACTCCTTTGACCCCTAGTTTTTGTGAACCCTGTAAATTGAACATTGTTGTTATTATAATTTAATTTGTTTTTTAAATTTTTGTATCACCTACTTGTTTTTTTGTATGCCTTGGCAAATCTCTTTGCAGTTATTCTGAAGGGCGATATTTCATGTGTTTTTGATTATCCAATTACCCTGGGTATTTAAATTTTTGCTTTCATTAATGCCCAGCACACTACCCCAATAGCATTTAGTAATGGTTTCTCTTTGAAAAGCGTCGGCCGGGGGGGTGGGTACTGAATTTATGCTAACTTGAGTGTTTCCCCCTTCTATGAATAATAAAAATTTGTTTTAAAAATTTCCAAAAAAGTTTTTTTATTTAAAGATTTTTGTGACTGGGCTCCCCCCCCTTAATTTGGTTCGGGAAGCTGGCAAATCGCTATCTAAACGGAAAAATTTGGGGCATTACGGAAATTGGGGAAGATTTGGTCTATTCCTTGCCGTTTTTCCACCCGGGAACCCGCCCACCAAAGGGGAGTGACCAGGAACGGTTTTTTTCTATTTTAATGCCCCTTGTACAAGGGAAAATAACTCTTAATATGCTCCCTATGTTTCCGGAATTTTAAATAATATAATTTCTGCCCCCTTGTAAAGAATATAACTAATATAATTTCGCCTCTTTTGTACAAGAATATAACTTCCCATAATTCTGCCCCTATGGGACAAGAATTTTTAACACTATAATACTGCCCCCATTTACAAAAATATAAAATACTATAAACTGTCCCCTTTGTACAAGAATATAAAAATACCCATAATACTTCCCCTTATGGGACAAGAATATTTGGTAACCCAAAAAAATCCCGCCCCCCATGTACAAGAATAAAAACTACTATTTTTAGGGAATATGTACAAAAAATTAACTACTATAATTTCTGCATCCTATGTAAAGAAATTTTTAAAAAAATATAATACTGGCTCCTTTTGTACAAGAATATAACTCCCATAATTTTGCCCTATGTAAAGAATATAAATGCTATAATACTGCCCCTATGTACAAGAATATAACTACTATAATACTGCTCCTATGTAAAAGAATACTATACTATAACACTTTCTCTAAGAATCTAGACAGCACTGATGTCTGTCTGGTATTGGTTGTTAATTGAATATTACAGAATGTAGTTACCTTGATATCTTCTTCTGGCCAGGAGTTCAGCATGTTTGCAATATGTCCTTTGTCATGGATAGTTATGAATAGGCCACTGTAATAGAAGAAAGGACGAGACTGTTTATATCACTGCATTTTTCCATTGCTTATCTAGCCATCTATCCATTGCTTAACTAGAATATGATTGGACACTCTATTGCACTGGGCTGATCCAAGGACTGATAGAGGATGAAGTGCGGATCGCAAACTTATTTTAGATTATGGTTAGTGTTCCATAATCTATTTCCGAATTTTGATGCCAAATGTGGAAAAATTGTACAATTAAAAAAGCCTATTCCTGTTATAGGTTTGTTTTACACTAATTGCATGGGGGCTGCAAACTTTGGAGTTTGATTATTTGGGGACTGCTTGTGGCGAATCAAGTTGGTATCTTATACAGAAAACAAAGCGCGATCGTCTTTTATATATATATATTGCAAGGCGGCAACAGCAGGAAGGGTGTACAATGGAGTGTACATCCCGGCCAGGGTCCTTGCATGCACATTTCGATGTCCAGACACATGCCCCCAAGGTAAGGAGCCTTGGGGGAATGAAAGGCCAAAGTTGAATAGGTGTCGACAGTATAAACTGTCGACATATGTTTAACATGTTTAATAGGTTATTATGGCTTTCAGCCATTCCCGGGTCGGCCTTTCAATGGGAGTGAGCATAGAGCAGGGTGGGTGCTCACTCCCCATGGTTCCACTCCAGGATTTACCTGGGATATATAAGTCAGCAGGAAGCAGACTAGGGTGGTTACAACTCCCAGGCTACCTTCAAGTCTGGAGAGGAGACAGGCTGGGGAACCAGCAGGACTGCTACCCGTTTTGTGCAGCTACTACAAGTGTTAGTAAGCGTACCCTTGTTAGTTAGAGCCCAGACGGGCAGGTTTTGTTTTGTTTGCATTTTGTGCACGCCTTGCACTGGCGGTTCTGTTTGCTGTTTCAATAAAAAATACAGAGGCCCTGTATTTTGCACCTGGAATCCGTCTCCATCTGAAGAAACACGTGTGTCACGATCCCAGAGCTGCCAAGCTCATTATCTATCTATCTATATTAATATATATATATATATATATATATATATATATATATATACACATACATACACACAGTTCTCATCTCCTGCTTGTGTACTATCTGTGTCTTATTAGCAGCAAAGCTAGTTTATTTTTCTCACTAAAAAAATGTAACCCTTTAGAGCTCTGTAGCCGTGTGCACTACTGTTATCCCCCCTCCATCACCAATGCCCCACTAATAGGCTGAGCTAGGAATAGCAGAGCTGACATGTCAATGACTGCTGTAGAACCGTTCACAGCCTGAACAGGAAGTGGGAGCCTGAAGCTGTCCATGAAGAGCAACTTCATGAGAACAACCCTTTAATTAAATATACTGGAGAGAATGAAATACTGATTTGCATTCCTCTAATTTTACAAGTTACAAATTTTCTGTAAAGTATGCCGAATTAAAACCTCCCCTGTGTCAATGACCAGACAACCTCACTATGATACAGGTAGTCCACGACTTACAACGTTCTGACTTACATCTGTCTTACGTCCTGCTCCACTCTCTCCAGCCACATACTTACCTAGCCACGCTCCTGCTTCCCATCCCCGCTCAGCTCCACTCTCTCCAGCCACATACTTACCTAGCCACGCTCCTGCTTCCCATCTCGCTCTGGCGAGTGCCAGCGTGCATGCACCCGCTTCTTAGGGTGCGCACATGGTAGCGCTTCAAGATTTAAAGGGCCAGCGCGCTGGTAATTGACTAATATATCTTGCTGTCTCCTCGGCTGCCATCGCAAGCAAGTCACATCAGGGGTAGTGACCTAGTAGTTCCTCCTGCTTTGCGGTGGGCTCTGGTGAATACAGGGGGGGTAATTAGACTCCGCTCCCTGGCATGGCTTATACCATCGCTTACGTTGGTCCAGTGAATTCACCTGTGACACTCCCAGTTACAAACTGAGACTTATGGGGCGCGGCTCGGTGTGCTGACGTCATACACAGGGTTGCGCACGATAATAACATTGGAACACCACAAGCTTTCCCCTGCCCACTGCGTCTTCCGGCCGGCACTGCACAGCAGCTCCCTTTGACCTTCCTCTAACTTTGCGCTGGGAACCTTTGTCTTCAGACCGTCACATCAGCTCTTCCTCACGCCGCTCTGGTCTTGTCTTGTCAGCTTCAACACAGCTGGTCTGTTCTCGCTGCTCTCGGTTGTCCTTAACCCCTCTCCAGCTGCCTCCAATGTAAAATACGGTACTATATCAGCACCCATACAATTAGTACATGTGTGTTGTGGAATGCTGGCATTTTCAGTTGTGGAACTACAAGTGCCAGCATTCCTCACCACACAAGTACTAATTGTATGGATGCTGAGTAGTACCTGTGTTTAACATGTGCTGCTTTGACATGCTGGTAATTTAACTTCCACGTCCCACAGCAGCTTATAACTGTGGAACTACAAATGCCAGCATTTCACAGTAACACATGAGATAAAGTGAGGTGAAATCTTTTAAAGAGGGGCACAGACAGCAAAGAAAATGTAAAAGGGGTGGTAACTCTCCTAAAACTCCAAAAATATGCTGGATTTAAATTTAATACATGTACCTGTTCCAATTTACATTCAAATCCAACAAACCTACTGTCCCTATCCCATTTGTCACCCAGGGACCGCCCGTACAGTGTAACCCAGATTTTCCAGTTTCTGCATGTAACAATTTTCTTTTTTCATAGATGACAAAAGAAGCCTCAGCAAGGACACCGCAAACTCCGGCCTTTTAAAGATTTAAAGTACTTTTTTGGCATCAATGAAGACATTTTATAGGTTCTCAATGAAAAGAAGGCGACTCGTACAATGGCGTCCTGAGAAGAGTTAGGATGGGGATGGTGTAGACGCAGGAGAAAGCGATTATGTAATGGGAAGTGATGAGAAATTTCATAAAGAATCAAGCAGTCCTCCAGAGATGTGTAATTCTCACAATTCATATCTCAGCTACAACAGATGGAGCCAATAATTAGGCCGCACAATTAGAGGGAAACAAGGAGGTCACAAAGTTTCACCAGTTTTTTTCCTTAGAAGTCATGAAACTAGTCCCCAAGTGTCTATAACCAGAAGATAAGGCCGTCTCCAGAGCAGTAATAAAAGATTATGTGATTCGGAAAATGGAGATTTTTGTTTTCCTAGATTTCAACACGAACAAAAATATCAGGAAATTCACATAAAAGAAAGGAGCTGAAAACACAAGATTATATGCCCTATATCTACATAATAGAGAAACATAAGAAATAGGGCGGAGAGGAGAGAAAAGGGACAGAGCAAAGAGAGAAAAAGAGGAGGCAGAGGAGATAAATAGGGACAGAGAGAGAGAAAAGTGACAGAGCAAAGAGAGAGAGGAGAGAGAGGAGAGAAATAGGGACAGAGAGAGAGAAAAGGGACAGGGAGCGGAGAGAGGAAAGGGAGAGAAATGGGAAAGAGAAAAGGAAGAGAGAAAAGGGACAAAGAGTGGAAAGAGAAAAAGAGAACAGAGACGAAAAGCAAAGGCAGCAGAGAGAGAAAAGGGACAGAACAGAGAGAGGAAAGAGAGACTTGAAAAAACTTTGAGATTCTTAGTTCACATGTTTTTGATTAAAAAATGTTTAAGCCACCCACGAACTTACAACGTGATCTCAGGTCGGGTGGTCCTGCGCTATCTTTACCTCTCAATAGAGCCAAATTCAGGCCTCTCATTGGGTCAACCGACCTCCATTATCCAGAGAGAAAGAAATAAAAAAAAAAAAAAAACACACCAACCCTACAAGCTGCACTCTTATAACAGCCAGTGAAAAGTGGGTGGGGTGCAGAAAACCAAAATGGAGGCATCCCTTCCTCCCTATATAGATTAAAAACAATGTACCGTATATACTCGAGTATAAGCCGAGGCACCTACTTTTGCCCCAAAAAACGGGAAAATTTTTTGACTCGAGTATAAGCCTAGAGTAAAAAATGCAGCGGCTACTGGTAAATTTTAAAAATAAAAATGGATACCAATAAAATTACATAGGCAGTTTAATGTCCCCCATAGGCAATTATAGGCAGATACACTCACCGGCCACTTTATTAGGTACACCTGTCCAACTGCTCGTTAACACTTAATTTCTAATCAGCCAATCACATGGAGGCAACTCAGTGCATTGAGGCATGTAGACATGGTCAAGACAATCTCCTGCAGTTCAAACCGAGCATCAGTATGGGGAAGAAAGGTGATTTGAGTGCCTTTGAACGTGGCATGGTTTTTGGGTTTGCCAGAAGGGCTGGTCTGAGTATTTAAAGAAACTGTGATCTCCCGGGATTTTCACGCACAACCATCTCTAGGGTTTTTCAGAGAATGGTCCGAAAAAGAAAAAACATCCAGTGAGCGGCAGTCCTTGGGCGGAAATCCTTGTTGATGCCAGAGGTCAAAGGAGAATGGGCGACTGGTTCGAGCTGATAGAAAGGCAACAGTGACTCAAATAGCCACCCGTTAGAACCAAGGGAGGGAGAAAGCATTTTCTGAACGCACGTACGGCCAACTTTGAGGCAGATGGGCTACAGCAGCAGAAGACCACACCGGGTGCCACTCCTTTCAGCTAAGAACAGGAAACTGAGGCTCCAATTTCCAAGCCATCGAAATGGACAGTAGAAGATTGGAAAACGTTGCCTGGTCTGATGAGTCTCGATTTCTGCTGCGACATTCGGATGGTAGGGTCAGATTTGGTGTCAACAACATGAAAGCATGGATTCCATCCTGCCTTGTATCAACGGTTCAGGCTGGTGGTGGTGGTGTCATGGTGTGGGAATATTTTCTTGGCACTCTTTTGGGCCCCCTTTGGGACCAATTGAGCCCTCCGTTGCAAACCCCTTGTGGAATTCTTATGCACGAAGAATTGAGGCGTTTCTGAAGGCAAAAGGGGGTCAACCCGTTAAAATCATGGTGTGTACCTAATAAAGTGGCCGGGTGGAGTGTATATGGCCCTATATGCAGGTATATGTCCCAAAAGGCACGTATATGGCCCCATAGGCATGTAATAGGCAGTTACATGTCCCCATACGCAGGTACAGGGCAGGCTGTAGGCGGGTATAGGCAGGTATAGGGCCGGCTGTAGGCAGGTATAGGGCCGGCTGTAGGCAGGTATAGGGCCGGCTGTAGGCAAGGTAAAGGCAAACGGTAGGCAGGTATGGCAGCTGTAGGAGGTATAAGGGCAGGTATAGGCAGCTGTAGGCAGGTATAGGGCAGGTATAGGGCCGGCTGTAGGCAGGTATAGGGCCGGCTGTGTATAGGGCCGGCTGTAGGCAGGTATAGGGCCGGCTGTAGGCAGGTATAGGGCCGGCTGTAGGCAGGTGTAGGCAGGTCAAAAAAAATAAAACAACCACCACTTACCTGACTCCCCGCTGCTCCGTCTCCCTCGCCGCTCCGCCTCCTCGCTGTCCGCCTCCCACGCGCTGTCCTAGTCTGTGTAGTCTGGAGCCCCCTATAGCAGCAGTCTGGCTATGTAGTCTGGAGCCCCCTATAGCAGCAGTCTGGCTGTCTAGTCTGGAGCCCCCTGTAACAGTAGTCCTGTTACCATGCAGCCACTTCTTAAAGGTGTGCTCCGGGACTGATGCTCCAGGACTAATGCTTGTTCTTTCATCAAGGTAAAGGTATGAGCAAAAATAAAAGATAAACTTCATACTTCCCTCCCGGACGATCCCGGCTGCCGGTCATGAGGTCATGTGCAGGTGACGTTGTAGCCTGTGATTGGCTGGAGCAGTCATGTGACTGACGGACGTTCACTTCTTACTTCCTGGTTGGATGCACCGGCAGCTGGGAGTGAACGGGAGCGTCCAGGAGGGAAGTATGAAGTTTCTCTTCTATTTTTACTCATACCTTGATGAAAGAACAAGCACCGATAAGTCCCGGAGCACCCCTTTAAGAAGTGGCTGCATGGTAACAGGACTACTGTTACAGGGGGCTCCAGACTATATAACCAGACTGCTATGGGCTCCAGACTACAGTACACAGCCGGACTGAAAGAACGAGCACGAAGTCCCGGAGCACCCCTTTAAGTGTCACTAACTATAGGTAACATTTGAGATCTTTGCACCCAGTCTATGACTGCCTCTCCTCTGGCTTCGGGCACCCTTTCATAGGTCAGAGCGGCACAGAAGGGACACCTATGAAATTGAATACACCACTGCTCTAATTCTCATGCATGAGTCTAAGGCGATATGAAGGATCCAGGGAGACTGCAGGGAATGTGGACCAGTGCTGTCCTGAACTATGATGGTGGATCTGGAATGTCAGTATTTTTTTCTACCCTAGTCTCATGAATGTCTCTTTCTGCAAAAAAATAGGGAATGAACAGATCTGTGAACGAAAGCACCATCCGAGCTCTGCAAGCCTCTCACCGAGACACAAGGGTGCGTTCCCACCGCAAAGATCAAATACCGGTTGATTTCCCGACCGGTATTTGGTCTTTTTTTGGCACGTAGGAGGGCGGCTTTTCTCCGTGGTTTACGGATTCAAGCCATCATCCTTTGCACCCACATGTTCATGTTCTACCCGAAAAGCAGGAGGAAGAATGAACATGTTCTACGTTTTTCGGACCGCCGGCACTGTAAAAAACCATCCAGCGGAAAATCCGTGCAGTTGGGACTACTGAATAGATTTTCTATTAAAATCTATGGAGGAGCGTTGCATGTCGGTTTTCAGATGGTTTCGAAAACTGCAAAAAGGTCTGAAAAATGGACTAAAATACCCTGCCGTGGGGACAAGCCCAAAGAGATCTAAAATCAATAAGAACAAAAACGATCTTTCTAAAACTTCTTTACTTTTTACTTGAGAAAGAAAACCAATTTTGTAAATAACTGCACACATCTATACCATAGCTCTCGGTTATTCCTCCTGTACACCAGGGGCGTAACTAGAATTCATAAGGCCCCATAGTCAGATTTGGGCCCCACCACCAGGAAACTGAAACAAAGGCAGTAATGATAAAGGTATAAGTAAGGGTATGTTCACACGGCTTAAAATGCAGCGTATTTCGGCGCGCATTTCGATGCATATTGCGCATTATACTTGGCGAAATGCGCACCGCAATTATGGTAATTCATAACTCTCATAGAGAGCTATGGATTACGCTTCGTCTCCCCCCGCGTACAATACACTGACATGTCAATTGTTAGCGGAGAATACGCGCCGCTGACAATACAGGTCTATGGAGTCGGCGCCCTCCCCCGCTTTGGAAATAAGCGCTGATGGAAATCAGCGCGTGGTTCCAAAACACCTGGCATATTGTGGCGCGTACTATACGCTTCGCAATAAGCCATGTGAACATACCCTAATACCGCCACATGTCAAATAACCCACATAGTAGTGCTAGACAGCAAAAAGCCACCGAAAGATACAATGTTTTAACACCCAAATGGGCCCCTCACACTCTGGACCCCATTGTAACTGCTATAACTATACTTAGCCAAGCCCAATATATATGGGTACAGCATGCATCTAATCCTGTATGTGTTTTTAAAGATGTATTTCCTCCACTAGGAATAGCAGAGCTGAAATGTCAGTCACTGCTGTAGCTAATCTCCCGTATGGTTTGCTGTGTTCCACGATTTTACCGTGATTTTTGTGCAGCAATGTACAGAATTAATTGCTGTGCCTTCCTGCACAAAAAACGCATCAAAAAAGGCCACAAAAACGCACCAAAAACGCACTGTGTGAAAGCACCCTTAATGGTTGGTAGGGGATCAAATACTTATTTCTCACTGCAAAATGCAAATAAATTTGTATAATTTATACAATGTGATTTTCAGGATTCTTTTGGAAATTCTATCCCTCAATGTTAAAATTAACCTACCCTTAATATTTTAGACTGTTCATGTCTTTGCCAGAGGGCAGCCTTACACAATCAGCAAGGGATCAAATAATTATTTCTTTCACTGTACATCCTTAGGCAATGTTCACACGGCGTGTTCGGACGAGGTTTTCGGAGCGTTTCCTCGCCCAAAACCTCGACCAAACTGCCCCCAGTTCATTTCATTGATCCCTATGTAAAACCTTGTTATAGTTCACACACCACAAGGTTCTTACACGCTTCTTTGGAAGCGCTGAAAAAGAAGTTTCATGTCCATTCTTGAAGCGCGTTTTCGGTGCGGTTTTTGTCCTCCTATTAATTTGTATGGGCGAAAACCTCGTCCAAAACCTCAACCAAAAAATGCCTCTAAAACCTTCTTGAAGAAGAGCGTTTCAGGCGAGGTATTGGGCGAGGTTTTGGGAGTGGAAACGCTCCGAAAACCTCGTCCAAAACCAAGTCAAAATAAGCCGTGTGAACATGGCCTTACCGGCATTATAACCTACTTGTATGTCAAATGTCAGTAAGGGGTTGCAGTGTGACAGAGTGTAGCCAGGCTATTCCATTATTATTTTATCATCATTCAACAACTGGACAAGCAAAAGTAAAATATATTGTTACACTGTCCCAAAAGTGTAATCTAGAACCAAGTAACCTAACATCCCCAAAAATTAGATATCGGGAAACAGGTCAAATCGGAGGTAAGTTTTATGGTCTATAAGCAGTTGTAAATTCCCTAACACACGGATTTCTAGTACTGCAGCTCCAGGAACGTCTCCTACAGAAATTTTATACAGACTTGAATTAAGAAACCAAGAAAAATTTTAAAGATAGAATTTGACTTCTTGAACCTACGCGAGAATCATTGACTAGAGTCCCACTAATGAAAGAGTCCTCCACAAACAAACATGGATGAATCATGTAGGATGTGTGTGACTGAACCCTCTTCAGACATGAAGTTCATCTAGCGAGGTCTTCAGCTGAACATGACAATTACCAAGGTCAATGGCAGTTCTCATACTTTTCTGGTTACACAATGTACAGTTGAAAGACTCCTTTTCTTCCTTGATGATCACAGAGATCCTTTGTTGAACCTTTGCTTGTCGTTCTGCGCATTCCCTCCTATGATCTACTGCTAGAATAATATTTAACAGGGTTAATTTTACTCTAAACATCTCCGAGGGGGTCCATGCAGGGAGGAGAACCACTGACCAATAAGTTACAGAATAACACCACCAATTCTAAGAATTGCGTAAAGTTTAAACAGAGATTGAACTATAACTAAACAGAGCTAACGTCTAAAAGTGAAGGTCCAATCATGGTTTAGTGTACTCCAAAAACAGGTTTATTTTCCGATGCTGCATTCTGTACTAGGTGAGCTTAGGAGCAAACTGCATACTGTAAATACACTAAGCTTAATAAGAAGTATGCAGCAGGAGTCTGAGCTCCCCCTAGTGGTGTCCGCAGGAAGCCGGAGTTTTATGAATCCATTCCTGTAGAGGGGATTTGGAGAAAGGTCACAATAATGAGCGAGAGGTCCGAATTAAAGGGGTTCTCACCACACTGATTAGATTTAAAGGGGCTGTCTCACTCTTACCTCAGTCCTGTTTTCTTGGTTTCATTTTGAATTCAGAGGCGTGTTTACTGGCTTCTACTAGGCTGCAGTACAAGCCAGGTCTGTAGCTATAGTGACCAGTGCTGGCAGCCTATCAGGGGAGAGCAAACTGGTCTGTAGCTATAGCGACCAGCGCTGGCAGCCTATCAGGAGAGAGCAAACTGGTCTGTAGCTATAGTGACCAGTGCTGGCAGCCTATCAGGAGAGATCAAACTGGTCTGTAGCTATAGTGACCAGCGCTGGCAGCCTATCAGGAGAGATCAAACAGGTCTGTAGCTATAGCAACCAGTGCTGGCAGCCTATCAGGAGAGATTGAAAAGGTCTGTAGCTATAGCGACCTGAGGAGCTGATGCAGCCCATACAAGAGGGGATATCTAGGAATAGGTAGGACACTGTTAATGGAGACATATTGCAAAGTGACTTGTTTTTTCAAGAGTTTTAACATAAAAAAGCAGCAATCCTTGTACTGAGACAACCCCTTTAAACATGTAGGCAATGGTAAATAAAGATTATCAACCAAATATATTTCTTTTCTAATTTTGCTTCCTTTCAAAGTTAGAACAGTTATTCTCTTCTGCTTGTGTACACAAGCTTCCTTAAGTTACCAACTACCGCTCTCTGCTCTAGCAGCCCTGGCCAGCCTGGTGACATCACTTCCTGCTGTGTCTTAACAGCAGTACAGAATCTTGTTTATCTTTCTGACAAACTTTACCTTCAGAGCTTTGTAGCCTTGTGCCTTGTTGATAAATGTCCAATGTCCCTCTAAAACAGCGTTTCTCAACTCCTGTCCCCAAGACCCACCAGCAGGTCAAGATTTCAGGATTTCCTCGGTATTGCACAGGGGATATAATTATTGTCAGTGCATTCTGATCACATGGCAAACCTGAGGCGCATCTAAGAAGGAGAGAGCATACCAGAATAAGCTCTACCTGTGCTTTATTGATTATACCAAGGCTTTTGACCATGCCGAGCATGATAAGCACTGTGTAAGGGTACCGAAGAGCCTGGACAGGAACAGACGGACAGAGAGCCCTAATGCTAGGCCCTCCAAGGCTGTCCCTGTCTACTTGCCGGTTCGACCCTACACGGTTGCCGACAACTGGTCGACAGTCCCTTCCTAACTGAGGTGGCAAACAAAACAAAGAGCAGACAGACAAACACAAAAGAGAATGGTCAGGCAGAAAGAGGTCAAAACCAGAGAGCAGCAAAAGGTACAAAGACTGCAGACAAGAAATCAGGGGTCAAAAAGGCGGACAAAAGAGAAATAATCCAGGTAATCCAATCCAACAAGAAACACTAGCTCCAGTACTAAGACTATCACCAGCACAGAACAAGTGTAACTGTGGTCTTAATAAGGGATGTCAAGGCGTGATAGGACCGGCCCTTTGACACCCAGACCACACAGGACACAGACAAGAAAGGGGAGTGGTGCTGGTAGCTGTCACTCACCACTCAAGCAGAATGATCTGCAGCCCTGCCTTACGACTAAGAGAACCAGACAGGAGCGGCAGATCTGTCAATCAATCCAGTCAGCACAGAATCAGACCGTGTTCAGACAGTGCAAAGAACATGCACCGTACAGCTACAAATCATGGCCAGAAGCGCAGTCTCTGCCGAACCTTGTAGACAAAGGACTGTGCTGCAGCCTGAACAGGGACGGTCGTAACACACTGATTGAGAATGAAGTGCCACCATACCTGACCAGGTTAATCAGCTCACTCTATGACGCTCAAAAATGACAGAGTATCCAAGGATTGGACACAACTGAATGGATAGAAGAAGAAGATCTATTGCTATTGTAACGGTCCACTCACATCTGGGCGTCCTTCTGGGCCGTCCTGGGGGTATTTCGCTCCTGGATCGCCGTCTTTGGTAAACGGAATATTGGCACTCAGACACAGGGGCTTCCGTTTAACTGGCCTCAATCAGTTTTATTTAGGAACAGGAGGATGTACAGAAACAAAACACAAATAAAATCCTTGGCCGTCTAGCCACTATCTAAACATTAGTGAGTCCCTCACTAACCTGCGGTCAGGACCTACCGTCCAGCACCGCCAGCACTCACTTCACCAGCCTCCACTGGTACCGGCTTCCTCAAGCCTGGGGGTTAAGAGCCTCCTCTCACCAGCTCCACTGCTTCTCCATACTGCAGTTGACCACACCCCCAGATAACCCAGAGTACCAGGCTTTTATAGGCCTGGTAAATCCCGGAACTGGAACGTGGGAACAGCCACCCACCCAACTGCAGCTGTTCCGGGAAAGCCAACCCATAATGGCTGGACATCAGCCATACTACATATGAGGGTCAGCAACCTAATGTTGACTGAAGGGAAAAACACCGGTTTTCCCCCAAACCGAGCCCTTTCCCCCTCGGGGGCCCAAGTTTTTTCCCCGGGCCCCCCCGACGAAACGCCATCTGGGTGGCGCACCGGGCGCCCAAGCCAAAGGGCGCTGGGAAAAAAAAACCCAAAACTAATATACGTTAAAACCCAGAATTTTTCCATACTATTTAAAAAGCCCCATTCTGCAGGTTTTTCTCACTTTTGAAAAAATAGAAAAAAACCTTCCCTTTTTGGGGGTCAATTGGGAAACCCAAAAATTTATTTATTTTTCCAAAATTGCCAAAAAAATGAGAGAGAGAATTTGAAAGGGCCCATTTTTAAATTACTTTTTTTGCAAAGTCAAAGTTTCCGTAAAACGGGTTTTTCGCTGCCTTTAAAAAAATTTGGGGGGCAGCCCATATGATGGGGTTTTTAGGGTTTTGGAATTTTTCTAAAATAGGTTTTATTGGCACCACTGTTTTTATTAAAGACACGCTGGGGGAATTTTTTTTTTTTAATGTACACCAAAAACGCCCCTGCTTCTGTGTGAAACCCATCAGGGGAAAAGTTTTAAAGAAATAACCCAAAGGGATATTGGGAAAGAAAAATTGTGGGCTTGCACAAGTCTGGGTTCACCCTTTGGGGTGAAATTTTCCCAGATACCTAAAGGGTTGCCCCCGGTTTCATTTTTAAAAAACAGTTATCCCGAAAGTACAATACAAGATGGGAAGGTCCAGCCTTTCAAAACCGCTCAGGAAGGAGACAGTTTGTGTCTTGGGAGGTTAAACCGTGTTTTTTGGTCCGACTTTGCTTATAAACCCCAAAAAAGCAAAACCCCTTGTGAAAATGCTAGAAGAAGTTTGGTAAGATTTTTTGTTTTATCCACAGTGAAATAAAGAAACAAATTAAACAGGGCCCCCTGAAAGGCCACCCTGCCAAAAAAGAAGCCATTCCTCCAAAAAAAAAATAAAACCTTTTAAGGTTTGTAAATGCACAGGAACAAAGAAAACCTAACTTTTTTTTGGGAGACTTGCCCTTGGGGTTCTGACCAAAAAAAAATGGGGCTGTTTGGCCATAGGGGATCCCCGTTCCGTTTGGGGGAAAAATTTGGGGGGGGGGGGGGAAAAGGAAGAGGGGGTTTTTAGGGGGGCCAAAATTTGGGGTAAAAATTTTTAAAAGTTTAGAAAAGGAAAACACGGGGTGGGGGAAGCATCATTGTTGTGGGGTTGTTTTTGTGCAGGGAGGGGACTGGGTTCCCATTTCACGGGAAAAAAATTTGGCTTTAAAGGGGGAAAAAGGGGATGATTATGGGCAAATAAAATGGAAGGAAAAACCATCCCTAAAATAAAAAACCCAAAAGGAAGAAAAAGGCTGGGCAAAAATTTTGGGTCTTCCAAAAGGAAAAAATGAAAAATAACAAAACCTGCCAAAAATGTTTAAAAAAGGGGGCCCTTAAAAAGGAGAAAAAAAGTAAATGTTTTGGAGGCGGCCTTTTTCACAAACCCAACCCCCTTAAAAAATAGGGGAAAATTTTTTTGGGGCAAACCAAAAAGAAATGGCCCCCCCCGAAGCAATCCTCCCAAACCCCCCCCCATCCCCCCCTCATTCCCCCCCAGCCCCCCAAAGGAGGAAAAAATGGGGGCCCAAAAAAAAAACCCAAACCCAATTGGGGAGAAGGAAAAACCCAAATTAAAATTTGCCCAAAAATTAAAGCCCCCCAGAGTTTCCCCCGACGGGAAAAATGGAGATGCAAAGGTCTGCAAAGGGGCTTGTACCAAAACGGCGGGAAAAAAAATTCAAAAAAACACCAAAATTTTAAAAAATTTTTTCAAAGGGAAAACCTTTTAAACTTTGGAAAAATCCCCATGTTTTTGGGGGATGGGGGGTTTTTAGTTATGTTCTCCTCCCTTTTCTGAAGAGAAATCTTTTTTTAGTTTCCCAATTTAACCCCCAAATTTGAATAAACTAAACCCCCAATAAAAAAAATTTTCTAAAAAAGGTGGGGAATTTTTAAAAACCCTTAACGAACCCACCCGGGGCGAGGGTTGTGAAAGAGGGAAAACCAAAAGTTCTTTAATTATGGTGAAAAATTCCCAAAAACCCCCCAAGCATTTTGGGGAAAAAAACCCCCTGCCCGCCCCCGACCCTTTTAAATTTTCCCAAAATTAAAATGGTAGGAATTGAAAAAGGCCTTAAAAAACGCTGGGGCTGATAAAAAAAACAAAAATAAAAAATCCCCCCCCCAGGAACGAGGGGCCCTGCCCAACCAAAAAAAAACCCAATAGGACTCCAATTTTCCAGGGAAAAAAACCCGGGAGTGCCCCCCTTCCCCGGGAAAGAACCCGCCCCAGCCCTTTTTAAGGCGCATTAAAAAGGGGGGGAAGGAGGCCGGCCCCAAAAACCCCCCATCGGGTCGGTGTCGGGGTTTAATACCGGGCATAGAAAAAATTGACCCCGCCAAACCAGGGCGAAATTTGGAAAGCCCCCCCCGGGGCCCCCTGGTGGAAAAAAGTGAAAGGGCCCCCACCCGGGGAAACCCATGTCCAAATTTAAACAGTACTGGAAACCCCCTTTCCAAATCCCCTCCCCAAGAAAGGGCCCCTTTTTGGGGCCCCTAGGCTTCACCCCCCCCAAAAAAAGGGGGGTTCCCCACCTCGGGCAACCCCCGGGGTTAAGGTAGGGGGCCCCTCCCGCCAAAATCTAAGGCCCGGAAAAAAACCAATTTGAAAGGCGCATAGCATACCCTTGCTGGAAAATTTTTAAAATGAAACAAAAAAAAGGCGCTTTCCCAAAAGTTTGGGATCTTTAGTTTTGGGCCCCCCAATTTTGGGGTGAAACCCGCGGTCCCCTTTTGGGCTTTGGTTCAAAAATTTGCGGGGCTACCATTTACCCCCCGAAATTCCCCGGGTTTGGGAAACGGCTGATCAGCGCGTACCCCTGTAAAGGGGGGGGGGGGCGCCCCCCCCCCCCCCCCGGGGGGCCGCCCCCCCCCCCCCCCCCCCAAGCCCCCCCCCCCGGCCCGGGGGGGGCCCAAAAGCCCGCCCGGCCCCCCAAAGGGGTTTGAACCCCCCGGGGAAAAGGGCCCCCTAACCAAAGGCCCCACTTTAAAAAACCCCCGGTGGGACCCCCAAAATAATTTCCCGGGGGGAAAAAATTTGCTTTATTAAAAAGCCAAATACGCCTTGGGGCATGGCCAAAATTTTCCCCCTTGGGAACATCCCCTTACCCCCAAAAATAGACCCCCCCCTTTTTCCCCGGAAAATCCCAAAAATAAAAATTCCAAATTTTTTTTTTTTAAAAATCTTTTTTTTATCAACCCCCCCCTTTTTTTTTACCCCCCCCAACATTTGTCCCCCCCAAATGTTCAATTTAAAATTTACCCCTAAAAATTCTGGGGTTGCCCCAAAACCAAAAAACAAAACAATTAAAATTTTGAAAACCTTTGGTTAATTTTCCTTCCCTTTAAATTACCGCGGCTTTTGAATTTTAATTACCAAACTTCGGAAAACGGGGGGGGGGAAAGAAAAGGCCCTTTAAAGGTAAACCCTAAAACCCATAGAAAAAAAAAAAACGGGCCAACTTGAAATAGCCCCCGGGTTTTCTTTTAAACCCCGCCCCCGGCATTTAACCGAAACCCCCCCGGGTACCCTGTTCCCCCCAGGGTAAAAACCCCCCCCAAAGGGAAATTAAAACCCATTGGGAAAGCCAAAAATTGGGGGTTTAGGAAAAAACGGGAAAGAAATTTAAATTTTTTTGGTTTTTTACCCCCGCCCCCCCCCCCCCCCCCCCCCCACAAAACCCCCCCCAAAACCCCCCAATAGGGGATAATTCCCCCAAAAATTTTCCCCCAGGGGGATTTCCATTTCCAATCCGAGGTACTCAAAATCAATAAAGAACCTTTTAAACCCCCCAACCCAAAAAACCGCCAAAACCCTCTATTCCCCCCCAAAATTGAACCTTGGCCCCCCCTGGGATAAAAATGCCCTTTTTTTCCCAATCAAAATTTTCCCCTACCAAAAAAAGGGTTTGTTTTTTTTCCAAATTTTAAAACTTTTAAAATGGCAATTATACAATGCCCCCAAATAGGGGGTGGGGGGTCCCAAAAAGGGGGAAAAGGGGACAAAAGCAAAATTTGGGAAGGCAAAAAATTTCCAAAATTTTCCCCGAAAAAGGTTTTTGGGGTCCCAGGGGGGATTTGGGCCCACTTTTCAGACTTTAAAAAGGATATCGCTAAAAAATCCAAAAAAAAGGGGGGGTCCCCAAGAAAAAGGAATTTGGGACATTGGCCAAGAACCTTGAGGAATTCCACCTTTGTCCGGATAGGGTTGGGTTCCCGGGGGGGTTTGGGACTGGCCCAATACCCAGAAAAAGGTTTTGGGAAATTTTTGGGCTTATTTTACAAAAAAGGTTGTTGGGGGCCCCAAAAGCAAAACCTTGTTTTGGCATTTTGGGGCTTTTGCCGATGGGTTTGGGGGGTCCCCAAGGGGAGGCCGGCCCCCAATAAGGGAACCATTAAATGGAATCGCTATTCCCAAGGTGTTGGGGTTAAGAAGTGGCCTAGGGGGAACATTGAGGGAAAATTTCCGGCCTGCCCCGTGGGGTGGGGGTGGCCCCGGGGGGGACTGGCCCTAAAGGGGGTCATTGTAATTCACAAATGCCCAAAAAGGTGGGGGGTCCCAAAGAGGAGGACGGGCCCCTTATCAACTTTGGGTGGAAATATCGCAGGGTCGGGGAAGGTGGTGGGTTTCCCAGAGGGGCCCTGGCCCAAAATCAGACATTAAAGGCATATTCAGGGCCCCCGATAGGTGGGGTCCCAAAAGGGGGATGGACCATCAGACATTGATGGCTTTCCCGCAAATTTTACCGATGGGGTGTGGGCCCCGGGGTGGTGGACGGGGAACCTATCAAAACCATTGTTGGTATATCCCCAGTCCGATAGGGTGGGTTCAGAGGGACTGGCCTTCGGGACTTTGGGAGGGGCTTATCGCTAAAAAAACCGATGGGGTGGGGGGCCCCAAAGGGGGAGGACTGGACCAAAATTCGGGACATTGATGGTTAAATCGATAAAAGATGTCCGATAGGTGGGGGGGTTTTCAGAGGGGAATGGCCCTTTTCAAAATTTTTGAGGGCATATCGCTATTTTTCTAAATAGGTGTGGGTTTCCCCGGGGAGGACTCCCCCAACCCGACTTTGATGGCATATCGCTATGTCCGATAGGTGTGGGTCCCAGGGGGGGAAATCTGGACCTACAAAACTTTTGTTTGGAAATATCGCCATGTCCGATAGGTGTGGGTCTCAGAGAGGACGGGAAACCAAACAGACATTGTTGGTTTTTCGCCATGCCCGAAAAGGGTGGGGTCTCAGAGAGGCTGGCCCTTTTTAAGACATTGATGGCTTTAATTTTAATTGGTCCGATAGGTTTTGCGTCCCCAGGGAGGACTTGGCCCTATCAAATTGATGGCTTATCTAATGCCCATAGGTGGGGGTTTCAGAGGGACTGGCCCTATCAAAAATTTTGATGGGCTTTCTCTTGCCCAAAATTGGTTTGCGTCCCAGGGGGGGAAATGGCCCTATCGGGACTTTTGAGGGAAAATTATTGCTAGGGTTGATGGTTTTGGGGGTTTTCCCAGGGGGCTTGAGGGGGCCAAAACCCAAAAGCAAAAAACCAAACCCCTTTAAAATTTTGGAAATTGTATTTAATATTAAAAAAATTTCAATTTTCCTTTGTGTGTCGGGAAGGCGCCCGCCTTTGACTGTTTGGGCCCCAAAGGGAAAAAAGGTATAACTGAGGTTTTTTTAAAACCGGAAGGGGGCCCTGACCCGGGAGAGGGCGGGAAAAGCCCTCAAACCCCCCCAAACAGGGAGGCAAATTTTTCCCACCCCAAGAAAATTTAATTTTCTAGGGGAAAAATAGGGGGAAGCTTTTAGGGGGGCCATCATCCCCCCAAATTTGAGCGGGCAGCCGTCGGGAAACCTCATTATCACAAATTTGGCCCCGGGAAAAGAAAAACAAGGCTTGCCGGTTTAACGGAAACTGGGCCCCTTCCGGGGGATAAAACCCAGCTCGGGTTTATAGGGATTTAAACCCGAGATCTGTTTTAAACTCCCCGCGGGGCGGCGGTCTTTTGTTTTGAAAAACCCAGGGTAAAATTAAAAGTGGGGCCCCAGCCCTGAAAGGGGGCCACCCGGGTTTTTTGAAATACGTTTTTTCAGAGATTTTTTTGGGTTGTCCCAGAAACATACTTTTAATTTGGGTTTTATACATTGAATTTTTTAAACCCATATGGAAAGGAAGGGGGGGCTTCCATTTTTGGGGTTTTTGTCCCCGCCCACTTTTTCACAGGCTGTCATAAGAAGGAGGCCCTTTTTAAAGGGGGGGGGGTTTTTTTTTTTTTTTTCTCCCCTGAAAAAGGAGGTTTGGTGACCCGTGGGGAGGGCCTGATTTTGGGCTCGATTGAGAGGTAAAGGTAGGAAATTTTGGCCCCATTTTAGATCACGTTGAAAATCGTGGGCGCTTTTAAAAAAGTTTTTGTCAAGGGTAAAGGGGAAACCCAGAGTCTCCCAATTTTTTCCTGTAGTCACTACAGACACCATCTAAGCACATGGAGGGGTTATTTTTTCAATGAAGTCCCTATTAGACTCCTGCCTTGTGCCACCCTGGCCTCTATTCTCCCATTTTGCACTTATGTTATACTGTATAGTTTAGTTACATTTTTTAGCCGGGTTTTCCCGCCGTTCTATATCGGCCCGTTTTTATGACAGAAAAACAAATTTAAATTTTAATCCCCAATTTAAATAAACACCTTTTGTGTCGAAAAACCCCGGGGATTTAGGGAACTTAAAAGGGGGAAGGGTTTTCTCAGGGCTTTCTTGAAGAAATTTTTCCCTTTTTTCCTGGCCTCTTAAAAAAATTTTAATTAAAAAAGGGGGGCATGAACTGAGTTTTGGGGAGGAAAAAAGTTAGAAAAAAATTCAAAAAAGGGACCCGGGGCTTTTTAGCTTTAAAAGCAAAAAGGAAAAGGGGTTCCCAAAACAGGGAAAAGCTGTGCTCCCTGCAGAGAAGGGAGGGGGAACATTCAGCACCCGCAAAACGCAAACTAGCAGGGAAAACATCATCGGGTCATGAATGACGACTCAGGGAAGTTATTCAAAGGTGTTTTTGGATTTCCGGGGAAAGAACAGGTTTTTGAGCCATTTAAATTTTTAAAAAAAGGGGTCACCTGCTGACGGGGAATGAAGACCAGGGGAAACTTTTTTTGTTTTTTTTTGGGGTTAAAAAGACAAAAACCTTTTGAGAAAATTTGGGGTTCATTTGAGGGGGAGTTTTTTCCCCCCACCTTTTGGGTATCCCCTAATAATTTAAAATATAGAGGTGCTCCTGAAGACTTCTGAGGTTTAAGAGTCATATAATTGGTCATTAATCTGAATGATCACCAGGCAAATAAAAAAAAAAAAATTTTTTGGTTTTTCTAGCATTGGGGTTTTTCCCTTAGAAAAAAGTAGTCAAACTGTAGGTAGAAACCCAGATTTCAAATATCGTTAGACAGTGCCAAATATAGTTTTTTTTCTTATTCAAAACGCTTTATTGAATATCAAGCCCAAAACGGGACAAAAATTTCGAAATAGTATAAAGGGGATCAGTTTAATTACGTTTGCATTAACTGATTAAAAACAAAATGCCCCCCAATTATCTGACGAGGGTAAAACGAAAATATATAAAACCCCCCTGCTTTTGAAAACATGAATGAGGGGTCAGGCAGTCCCCGACTTACACTTTTTTCGACTTACACCCCATCCCTTTGTTACAAATGAAGAATTTTATGGGGGATGCTGGCACTTTTTAGTTCCATGTTCCCCAGTAACCCATTGCTGTGGAACCACAATTCCGCATGGGCCAACAAAACAACATGAGGTGAAAAAGAAGTGAAATCCTCTTTTAAAAGGGAAAACCAAAACAACAAAATAAATGTAAAAAAACCCCTTTCCCTTTCCAATAAACCCCCAATTTCCCCCTTCCCCCTTTTTGCTATAGTTTCCTTTAATAATAAAAAACCCGTTCTGACTTCAATCAAAAATTTAAAAATTTTTAAAAAACCAACCTAAAGTCCTTTCCTCATCTAAAAAACCCCCTTTGGGGGCAAAGTTGCTACCATCCACAAAATACATAGCAATCAAACAAAAGAAAAGAGAACAAATAACTGTTGCCGACCAATGGAGAAAAAGGTGATTCAGAGTAATAGAGATTCATCAGTTAGAGGGTATACTAGGGTCCCCCAGATATACAAGAGTTGACCTCGGATACTGCATGCCGCTATCAAGAGCTACACGAGCTCGGTTTCACCAGAGGCGAGCCACAAAAGATCGTCCAACTCGAGCAGGTGGTTTATGTATTTATCCAAAATCTGGTTGTGATCAGCATGTATCTCCTTCTGCATTGGATAGATAAAAGTTGTTAAACCATGCGACTATGGAGGGCGTTTCTGTTGACCTCCAGAGTCGTGGTATCAAAGCTTTGGCTGCACTGAGCATAAAAATAATTACGTAGCCTTTGAGGGTATGTACTGGCAGAAGAATAACCTGCAAAAGCACCACCAACGGATCTCTCTGCAGTCTAATCCCCGTCACAAGCTCGATTACCCGTAAGACTTTAGCCTAAAATCCCTGGATCGTGGGGCGTGCCCACCAAATATGGGACATGGAGCCATCTGCAAGTCCACATCTCCAACAAACACTGGGAACCTGGGGTTATATTGTGTGCAGTAGAGTGGGCACTCTGTACCAGCGAGAGAGTATCTTGAAATTAAGCTCCTGCAACCTACAGGACACAATGAACTTGTAGGCCAGAATATTAGCTTTTTGCCAATCTTCCTCCGCAATAGGTCTCCCAAATTCCACCGCCCAGCTAGTCTGATAAGCCGGTTTGGGGTCCAACAGGGAGCAAATATAGTTTAACCCCTTAAGCAGAACGCCTGAAAAGTAGTTAAATGACCAGAAATTTTTTTTAGTTTTGGCCTCCTTGCGTTTAAACAGTTGTAACTTTTTTATTTTTTCAATGACGCAGTTGGATGAGGCCTCGTTTTTATTCGAGACAAGTTGTACTTTATAACGGAATTGTTTAAGTACACTTATAAATAATTGCAGTATTTTTTTAATTTTTTTACAAATTTTTTTTTTTTTTTTAATTTTTTTTTTACACCATTCCTTTCACCTTAATAACTTGTTAAATTTAATTCTGGTTATAAAGGGGGTCGGTGGAAAAACCCAAAATTTTTGTAGGT